>UCOK01009062.1:0-20221 GCA_900474325.1 Synergus umbraculus
ATACTTTTGATTTTAAAAAAAATCGGTCAAATTTTGGATTAAAAAATTTTTAACATTTTTTTCTGAAAAGATTGAAGAAAAATCTATCGAAAACGTGTTGGACAAAATTTTCTAAATGACGTAGTTTAATAGTTACATGGATCTGAAACAGAGGCTGTTTGACCAAAATGTTAAAATTCCACCCCCTCCAACTCGGCAAGTTTTTGACCAATCTCAAATTTGGTGTGGTAACTACTAATCAATAGGACTAAACTTTGTGCAAGTTTGAGCCCGATCGGATGACATCGGTTTCAAAAGTGGGTTCACTTGAAATGAAATCCCCCATTTATAAGATATAAATTTATTTTCTTAATATTACGTCCCTACAATGACTATAATGCAGGCTTTAGAAAACTTTAATAAAAGTCTCAACTCTATATCAGTGTTGGGTATTAACTTGTTAAAAGTAACTAAGTTACTAAAAAGTTACGTTTTTTGTAACTTTTAGGGTAACTTAGTTACTTTTTTAAAAAAGTAATTTAACGTAACTTAGTTACGATTTTTGATACAAGCCAATCGCTGACTTGTATCTGTTTATTCAATACACTGTTGCAACTTTAGGGTGCTAACTGTAACCTTAGAGGGTACGTAAGGAACTGGCGAGCACCGGAAGGACCCTTGACTCTCTCCTAGGAAAGATACAAGGGTCTTAGCTTAAGTGTAGGTGGGGGAAAGTCCGCTGACTCTAACAGCCCCCTGTTTAGATTAATTTTAGTCTCTAAAATTTTAATGATCTGGGCACTACGCTTGGAACGCACACATTCTTGTCGACCATAGGCACAGCCTCATGTCGGTGTGAGGTTTTTCCCGAATTTGCAAAGCTGCAGTTGTTAAAACAATTGCCTATTAATTTTCTAAATACATCGATTATGGCGTAGATAAAACCTACTTTATACAGAGTTAAGAAAATCAAGAGTCCCATAGAACAATATCCTAGATATCTGAGCCAGTCATAGACTTGCTCTTTCCAAGTTTGAATCCTTTTATGGCTTGATATCGTATCCAGTAGGGTTTCCGCGTTTTCTAAGGTTAAGTGTGTGTTTCTTAAGGGGTCTACCCACTTTAGACGCGCAAAAATAAGGCTATTTTCAAGAATTTTTTTCATAATTTTAAATTAAAGATATTTGTACATAAGATGTTACATACAAAAAATGCATTTTTGAAGTACATGAAAAATTTTTTTAAATTAATTTAAGTGAATATTGGTAAATAAAAAAGATGGTTGAAAAAAGATAAAAAAAAAAGGAGGGTGTACGCTGTTCATGTTTTCTCTGGAACGGATGGTTTGAAACAAAAAAATGAAACGGTTTTAGATTCAGCAGATACATTGCTATAGCGCATATCATACGATTTTTGATTTTTTCAAAATTAACAAAATGGCGGACATTTTTCAAAAAGTAAGGAAAAAACACGTATTTTTTCACCTTTTCTTGCGAAAAAAAAATAGTTCAAATCAAAATTTCCAAAATCGTATGATATGCGCTATAGTTATACTCATAAAGAATATGTGGTAAAATTTTGGTAAAGATCGGTTAAGTAGTTTCAGAGATTTTATCAACAAGCTGTCCAAAAACGTTGTTTCGAGAAAAACACGTTTAAATTTTTTTTCAACGAAAAATCGTAAAAGAATCTTACCTGGCCTTAATCAGCGATGCCTGCACCGTACATTATGCCTTCAGTTTCTTCATAATGCTCGTTTTCATCAAAAGTAAAAAAAGTAAAAAAAAGTAAGTAAAAAAATCGCAGTCAATCAGAAACAATACCAGCAGTAGGCAGTACCGCTCTGACCGGTGCGGATTAGCGCGCTCGGGTAGCTACGTAAACAGCGCCTAAAAGTACACTTAGACTGCTCCGATCTTTATGAAATTTTAGTATGATCTTTTCAGATATATATACTTTCAACAAATGCAATAAAAAAAAATCGATTTTTTGAAAATTCTAAAGTGGGTAGACACCTTAATGTGTTGCTATCAATTATGTTGGGTAACATTATCATCTTATCTTTAATCAGCGTCATGTCTGGTAAATTAGCTTGGTACGTTATATTCTGATAGACAGGTCGCGTTACATTTAATTCGTTGTTTCTTATATTTAAAGAGATTCGTGAAGACATGATTTTGCAATTATGTCCTGATATTTTATAGGTTCCTGTCGATAGGGTTCTCGCTTCTATTTCTTTGTTTGCACATAGGATGTCTATTTTTTCGACGTTTGTTAAAATAACCAGATAACCGTTCGTTATGGGAATGTAGATTTCGGGTTGGAGTAAAAAGGTACCTAATTTACATTTCCTTTCTGATTGCGTATTTACTAAGCTAGTGTCACATGTATTCTGTTGGTATGTTAAAAAATTAGGTTGCTGTCTCTTACAAATTCGTAAACCGTCGATTATTTTACAATCTCGTAGTTGGTCTTTGTCAATAGGTACATAAACATATTGTCCTGTCAATAGGTATTCGTGGTCAGGGAGTATGCTCAAAAATGTTCCGTCTGGTCGTTTTTCAGGGATAGGAATAACTCTTTCGAGCTTCAACACTTCGTTGTCAAGGACGGGTAACTTGATGATGTATGTCAATAAATCCCTTTTTGTAATGATGTTAATCTCGGAAGAGTCAATAATGCGCTGATAATTTGTTTCTTTGCTTCGAAATGATAACGAGTTTTGTGTTGTTGCACGAACTCTTTAATGGTTCCTTTAATAATTGTTGGTGTTATTATTGATGACTCCACTATCCCGTGTTTGCCTAAATTTATAGCATTGAGTGCAGTTGATAAGTCTTCGTTCATCTCAGAGATGAATACTTCCATAGTTTTCATTTTATCCTGAAGTATTGATTCTTTTCTGTAGCTGTTGGAGCTATTTACTAGTTTTTTTATTAGGTTGTTATCAGCTATTAACCTGTTTTTGAGGGATCCCATGTCCTGAGAGATGTCTAATATTAATTTTATTATTTTGGTGTTGTTTTTAATAACATGTGCCATTTTCTTATAGTCACTGTAAATTTCATCAAATTCCTGGTTCACTTGGTCAATGTCATTTTGGGAAAGGGTTCCGAATAATGTTTTATTGTATATTGTGCAACAGGATTTCTTTCGACTTTAATCTGTCGTAGCGGGCTATTAGGTTATTTACTGTATGTTTTTGAGAACAAGTATTATCGCAGTTTTGTGATAAAAAGTTTTTTACTTTTTCTATTGACTCCATTCTGTTATATGTGTTTGTTAGGTTGATTCCTATTATCAATGTCCACTGCTCGTCGAATAGGGTGGTTTGTCCAAGTTCTTCTTTGTATAAGTTTGTATTTACCGGGCTGATCTCAATCTGTGCCTTAGTTACTGTAACTAGGGCCAGAAGAATTATCGACATCAGGACCGCCATCTTCTCCTGAAAAGTAAGGCATAACCTGGTCAATGTGTACTGTTAGTATTTTGTTCTTAAAAATTAATTTCAGGTCATTTTGTTCTTTAATATCTATGATTTCCGCTGGTCCTTTCCATGATGCATCTAGTTTATTGGACTTCGTGTTGTTCTTTATTTTTACTAAGTCATGAATTTTATATAAAGGGTGTTTTCTTATGATGTTTTCGTCCAATCTTCTCTTAGTCTTTTCTTGCTCTATTTCTATTCTTTCTTTTGCTTTTTGCAAGAAAGAGTCGTGTTTTTTCCTCCATTTCTTTATCAATTCGTAGTAAGTAAGGCTAGGGGATTGCTGAATAGAAGATGGTATGTTGGGTTCTCTTCCAAAGGTCAATTCAAATGGGGAGAGTCCGGTCGTTTGATTCCTGGTGGTGTTTATAACAAATATTATAAATTTCAAATTTTCGTCCCAATCTTTGGTATTTTCTGCCATGGTTGTTTTAATCAAATTTCCTAGGGTAGTGTTCATTCTTTCTATCATGCCGTAAGACTGAGGGTGAAATGCTGACGTTTTAATATTTTTTATTCTTTAAGGTTCCTCAAATTGCTGCATCAATTCAGAGATAAAGTTTTGACCCTGGTCTGTCAGTATTGTTTTAGGGGTTCCGAATATGTAAATGTAGTGATCTATAGTAGTTGGCTTACAATAGATTCTGATGTTTCATCTTGCATTGGTAATAGGAGTGTATATCTAGTTAATCGGTCTTGAATGCTTAGGATGTATTTATTCCCTTTATTTCTCACGGGTAATGGTCCGTAGATGTCCATTGCAATTTTATCGTTTGGTTGGAGGGGGATGTCTGGTATAATGCTTTCCATTTGATTAGTTATTCTAGTTGTTTTCTGAAGCTGGCAAGTTGGGCATTTCTTTACATATCTTTTTACTTCCTCGTCCATTCCTGTCCATTGTCCCAATTTTTTTGCTCTGTCAAGGGTGTTTTGTTCTCCAAGGTGGTTCTGGTGACTTTCCTTCAAGATGGTCTCTTGTGTTTGTAAAGCACAAATGGAAGCTTAAGTTGAGGAACAAGGTTGAAAGGAATTCCATCATTTCCTGAATTATTTCTTTTTCGATGGGAGTAAATAAAGGGTCTCCGATTATTGACCGTACTAACGTTAGTTTCTTGTTAATAAATTCCTCTATAATCCATCCCAATTTTCGCAGTCAATCTTCTTCGTTGAAAGGAGGAAATTCTTCTTTTTGAATTTGTCTCCATAACTTGACTATCGCATTAGGTTTTGATTTTATTTTACCTGGTTCTGTTGACAGTTTCCAAGTTATGAAATCTTAATATAGATTATCGGCTTTCGTTTGCCCTTGGCTTGATTCTGGGGTGGTTTCATTACTGAGTACACTTATGTCTGATGAGGGTTCTCTCATTCTTTTTGTTGGTAGCTTTATTTTTTCTTCTTCTTGTAGAATTTTATCCTCCGTTATAATTGGAGTATCGAATGCTTTGGGTGGTGTTCTCTCTTCTTCCGTTTGTAATTTTCCTATTTCTTCTGGTCGAACGGGGAATAGTCTAGAAAGGCAATCGGCGACTTTATTTTCTTTACATTTTACGTATTCTATTACGTACTTATATTCCTCCAGTCTAAGTCTCCATCGGACTAGCCTTGAGCTGGAATCCTTCACATTGTGTAGCCATACTAAGGCTTTATGATCCGTTTGGATCCTGAACTCGTTACCAAGGAGATACTGTCTAAGACGTTTCACAGCCCAAACAATTGCAAGAAGTTCTTTTTCGCTTGTCGTACACTTCTCTTCTGCCTTGTTAAGAGTCCTTGAGATGAAGAGGCATGGGTGTCCCTCCTGAGAAAGGACTGCCCCTAGTCCGTGGTTGGAAGCATCAGTGGTTAGTGTAAACTGCTTTTTGAAGTCTGAGAATCTCAGTACCGGTGCCGATGTTAAAGCCTTCTTTAAGATTGTGAAAGAATCCTCGCATTTTGTTGTCCAATCAAATGCTAGTATTTTTATTATGGTTTCTTTGTTCTCTATCTCCATATGGTCCAGATTAGAGTTACTAAGCAATTTTTGTAATTTTTCATTTGCTTCAAAATCTATTTTTCTTTTTCTTATTTCGGTTATAGGCACATCGACATTTTTCATTGTGTTTATTTTTTCAAATTCCAGTTTATCTGTTATCTTTAGTGGTTTCCTTGTATAATTGTGATAAGGTACCGTAACAGTTTTCTGGTTGATGGTGTATATACCGTCGGGAATGTGGTCGTGATTCTCAACCCATATTTGTTGATCTTCCTCATTCAGAGGTATTTTACATATGTTTGCTGTTCCTGGAGCTACATATTCTCTTTCCCTGCCTAACAGTGTTTTTATGTTGTCTATTAATAAATGAGTGGGTGTAATAGCATGACGATTAAATTTGTCAAGAAAGGGTTGACCTACTATTCCGTCCTCTATGGCTGGAAAATCATCATCCACCAAATGAAATAGGTGGGTTTTGCCAAAATAACTTACATAACATGCCTCGTTTGAGTAATGAAAATCATTCCCCATTGCGAACTTTTTTCTAAATTTAAAAACTGGTTGGTTGGGGATGGTTCCTTGTTTTATTATATTTATTGCTGCTCCCGTATCTAATAATAGTCTGTACTCTCGCCCATCACTTCTCCTTCTTCCTAGTATGGATTTGAGTTCTCCGCATATTGTTGAGATTTGGATGATTCCTCGTACCGAATCTGTTCTTCCATTTCCTCTGGAGTCATTTCCTCCTGATCTGGTTTCAAATCTTTGTTTAATATACTCCTTATTTGGGGCGGTCTTTTTTGACTTTGTCCTTGATGAAAATTTTGAGTATTACTTGAATGACAATGTATTGCAAAATGTCCCATTTTACCACACTTGTGACAATTCATTCTTGCTTTATCCGCGAGGGGTAAGCTTTGGTTTAAAGCCTTTGCGCCCATGCTTCCCGAGATGTTTACTTGAGAGCGTGCAGGTGGAATTGGTCGCGACATAAAGCGTGGTGATGATCTTGGTGCAGGGGTGGTGTTTTTCACCGGTTGAGCTTCGGCTATGCTAGCTGGTTTCATGGATCTAACTTGCGAACCTATTTCCCTTTTTAAATTTATAATATAGCGGTGATTGTGCCTGGACTGCGTATTTAAGTTCATTAGTTATTTGTTTGAACCGCAGGGAAAAGTTTTGCACGGATTCTGTCTATCCTTGTTTACAGAGATCTAATTTATTTTTTATTGATAGGACCGATCGTGTTTGTTTCAAATTTTATCGTATGGTCTCGTATAATTCTGAAAATGTATTTATGGGAGAGAATCTTATTGCTCTTACAGCCTGACCAGTAACTTTCTCCGCTAGAACGACGTCTAGTAGTAACTGGTGTTGAGAGCATTGCGTCTTTATTCTGCTTACAGTTTTTATAAAGTCATCTACACTCATGTCGTCCTGGCCATTCAATGGGCGTATAGCTCTGTGACGGGAGGTTATTTTACCCGTAAGATAAAGTAGATTCTCGGTTACTGTGGACGTCAAGGTGGGAATATTTCAGTGTATAATTTGAATTGAGCGCGGTATGGCAGATCTCTCGCTTACTGTATGAGCGTGGATCTTGGTCGACTGAGGCTCGTGAGCGAGCATGCGTGTAGCGTCTGCGTGATCAGGTGACTCCTTGGAGAGCTCACTCTTGTGGCGATCGTTTTTGCGGAAGGAAGTTCTTGTACTTCACAAAATTATTATCGTCAAGAGTCGAGCTTGCCGTACCAGGCAAATATCAAATATCAAATATTGAATAGATATCGAAATATATTAAGCGAAACGTCGAGTTATTGTGTATTGTTAACTACGTGATACTATTGTCGAAGGATCATTGAAGAGTAGTTGAGGACTAATATCGTCGAAATCACTGTGAGTACCATTTTATTTGCTTGGTTATAATAAATGGTTGGAATTAATTTAATTGGTAATCGCTTGTGTTAACTTATTTAAGGGTCAGCCCGAGTACACATCCCAAGCTCTCCGCACGTTAGTCTTATTAATATCTTTCATTATACCTTGCTAATCAGGTTTGGCACAGATTAGCTGGCGCCCAGTTGTTTTTAGTTGTAGATTTAATGTTTTATGGAGCCTCAGCAGCCACCGACCCGGGCCGCGTTGAGTGTAGGGTTAGTTAAAGAATAAACCTTCTCATTTGGCGCCCAACGTGGGGCGTCACTTGGGCATTTTGTTGACATTTTAAAACTTTTGTAGAGGGTTCGTCGAGGGTGGCGTCATGGCGTCGGCATTCGAATAATTGTGAGCCACGTGGCAAAACCGAGCGTCGGCCGCCATTTTCGACGTTTTACAGTTTTATGCTTTTGCTTGTCTTATTTAAATTATTTGCAGCTTTGTAGCTTTGATGAATGCGACGAGGTTGCTTTTATAGTGTGTGTGATTTTCAGATTCGAGTTTCTTGCAATTTGGATTTGAAAATAATTTCCTGGTACGCTTTTGTGGTTGGCAAGCTCTAACGAGATTTTGTATGTAACGTTTTGTCAAGGTCGAACAGTACAGATCTTGCTCCTGCTGTCCGGCCTAAGCAAAACAAAGATAACCTTGTCGTCGGTGGGAGACACAAGAGTTGTTTATTATTGAAAAGAATATGCTCGAATCTGAAATGCGTCTGAATATGTTCAATTAAATGGGAAATTCATTGTCGAACACTCGTGGGTTCGAATTGAATATATTGTAATGAAACGGATCTTGTTCCGGTAATTGTTGAATTGAATTTTTAAGTGTCAGATCTTGCTCTGTACACTTAATGTGATTTAGAGAGGCGGTTGCTTCTCAGTCGGGTGCCAATTCGAGCGCCGGTGTTTTCATGGGCGCGGGAAAAGGCAGGGGACGTGGCGGTTCTCTAACGCCGACCCCTAATCGGCCAGGGTCGACGGTTTCTGGTCCTGGACGAGAGTATGCGGTCTTGGAGCGCAAGATCGAGTTGCTTTCTAGTCGATTCGACGATATCATCTCGCAACAGAACGGGTTGTTGGAGAGGTTGTTAACGCCTAGTCAAAGTCCGAGAAATTTTGATCAGACGGGAAATCGTGACAGCCCCCCATCACAATTACCACCTAACCAAGGGTCCGAAGGGGGAGAAACTTCGTCCGGTTTGCCTTCGAATGCAGTACGTTCGAATCGTCTCAATAATAGCGAGTGGAATCTCGGTGTCGAGCATGAATTGCGTCGACAAAATTTGAATCCCTTGACCAATTCGGGAGCCTTTGCTCGTGTTAACGGTAATGGGGATGCACCCGTGATTTTGGGGGTTAACCCGGTTTTTGATCCTACCGTGAATAATGATGGAGGTTCAGTAGAAAGGGAATAGAGGCGTGTTCACTTCGGAGGTCGAGATGCAGAGCCTCAGACATCGACTCTGTATGGGCGACCCGGATTTCCTGGCGATAATTTTGTACACGGCTCGGATACGCGTGGTGTCAATTTAGAAAATCAGGCAATGGTTCCAAGACGTGTTAGGATGGTTATAGGCGAGCCAGACGCAAGTGGTCGAAAAGTCGACAGAGAAGTTTTTGTCGCGGAAGACACATACCGTGAGATCATTGAAGATCAGGGAAGTTTACCTCAGAATAATCGGAATAATGGACCAATTTTTGGTCGTACATCAGTTCTTTCTGGTGATTTGCGTGGCTTTTCCTTGTCAGGCCACAATTCTAATGCTTCTACATTAAGAAGGACAGGTTCCTTATTTTCCTGGCGTGGAAATGATTCCAGCGACAATGAAGGACCACAAAGAGTAAATTTGAGCCGCACACACGATTTTTCGACTGTAAATAGAATTAGTGGGAACTACAATAGATATGATAATGTTATGGCAATGAAAATCGGTCGAATAGTCAGTTCTTGGAAAATTTCTTTTCCTAAAACCGAGCGAAACCCTGAACATTTCCTTTTAATCCTGAAGGATTATTTGAGTACCAGTGGAATACATAGGGATCTATTCGTTCCGTGTTTGTCGAAGATTTTCGAAGGACCTTATCGGTCATGGTACTTGGTAAATAAAAGCTCATGGCGTACGTGGAGGGATTTCTCACGTGCTTTCCGTTACGAATGGGGCGTGAAAAAGGATGACGCTGATCTTCTCCTCGAAGTTCACGATTTGAAATTAGAGAAGAATGAATCTCTGGCGGAATTTGCGTGTAGAGCCAGACTAATTTTTGAGCGTATGCAGTACCCACCGGAGTTTAGAGAACAGCTGAAACAGATCCTTACGAAATTCAATCCTCGACTGACTTTCGAGATATTAAACCTGTCTCTACAAAATTACACTGAGTTCTTGCATTATGTCAATGAACGTAATTATCTCTACCAAAGAACTGTCGAATATCAAAAGGCGCGACCGAGGTTCGGTCGAATGGACTTGAATTGTGTCCAGGAAAAATTCGATGCGGACGACGAGTTCGACGAGTATTTAGCGCAGGATATCGCGGAAGCGGGCGATGAGTTTTCTGACGACGAACAGCCTGCAGATTGCGATGCTTTTCAGCCAAGGCAAGCGGCGAACTCTAACAAGAAGTACGGAGCTCAGAATCCTAAGTCGATGACTCGTCAAAGACTTGATAGGAATTTGGACCGATTTCAGGGGAAATCAAACGATGCAGATACCAATAAGGTTGTATCTGTTGTAGCGGTTGAAAGTCAACCTAAGGTCGAAGAGACTAAAACCTCCTATGATCGATCCAAAACGTTCTGCTTCAATTGCGGTAAACTGGGACATTCGTCTAGATTTTGTGCGTCAGTACCGCAATTGGTTTGTTGCCTTTATCGTAAGGTGGGCCATATAAATATTTAATGTCCTGAGCGCCAGGGAAACGCCAAAAGCCCTCAGTAATTCCACCTCAGATTTCTGATACCAAGGGCAAAAGTGAGGAAAAACAAAGTTCTTCTCCAACTAGGGAAATTGGCAGTATACAGCAAGTGACAAACATTGGTCAATCGAAGGACTTGGACGGTAGCAGCGACGATTTTATAAAGGAAGGGTTCAAGGATTATAACCCATTGGAATTGCGGTTGTTGGTCGAGATTCCCAGAGACTCGGAAGATTCGGATTGTGAAGTGGAGCAAGTTCTACATAAAGAACAGGAAGGAGTTTTTGAGGACTCTGTAGCTCACATGAGTCTATTTTGTCACAGCTGCATCAAGCTAAAATTATATCGACACTGGATTTAAGTGAAGGTTTCCATCAGATTCCGATGGATGAAAATAGTCGAAAGTATACGGCGTTCGCGCCCGAGGGAAGGGGACTATTCGAGTGGACAAGAATGTCTTTCGGTTTGACCGGCGCGCCTGCGACGTTTCGACGACTAATGGACATCTTGAAGAGACGTTTTGCCTCATGAATGGAATGAGCAGGTTTTTACATATCTCGACTACTGGATAATAGTAAGTCACGATCTTAACGAGCATATGTCCATGTTGTCTCTGGTTTTCGAAGTATTTAGGGAAGCGAGATTGGTAATCAATCGAGAGAAGAGTAGCTTTGCTTGTAGGGAGGTCAAGTTTCTCGGCTACATCGTCGACGAGTTTGGTGTGAGACCGAATCCAGAGAAGATACGGCCGATTATTGATTTTCCGGTACCGAAGGATCGGACTCAGCTGAGACAGTTCAACGGATTGGTTAACTGGTACCATAGGCATTTGAAGAACATAGCCAAGATTCAAGGTCCACTAAATAAATTGACTAGTCCGAAAACACCTTGGAAATGAACTGAGATTGATCAGAAATCCTTCGACTATACGTTCCAATCCCGGGACAACCCTTCGTCTTGTATACAGACGCCAGTGACTTTGGACTGGGTGCAATTTTAGTCCAGTTGGATCCGGAGACGGGAATTGAGAACCTGATCGAGGTTCTGAGCCGACCATTGAGAGGTGCAGAGTTGCACTATACAACAACAGAAAAGGAGTGTCTTGCGGTGGTTTGGTCCGCCGAAAAGTTGAGATGCTATTTAGAGGGTATGCCGTTTAAGGTCGTTACCGATCATCAGGCATTGTAATGGCTGCATGGATTAAAGAATCCCATAGGTCGTCTTGCCAGATGGGCAATCTACCTCTACCAGCACGACATTACTGTAGAACATCGGAGAGGAACCACAAACGAGGCTCCGGATGCACTCTCCCGCATGTTTAGTGTCGACGAAGATCCGGATGGTTGGGAAAAGGTCTTTGAAGAGGCTATGCAAGGAAAAGTTCAGTTGAACACAATTTGTGATCGAAATTGGTATCAGACCAAATTTGATCTTGTCAAGAACAACCCAGATAGATTTTCTGTGTGGAAAATTGAGAACGACGAACTGTTCTATTATTGACCTGATTATGAAAAGGCTTTGATCGACGATGAACATCCTTGGAAAAAAGTAGTCAAGCCGGATGACGTTATGACTGTTCTTGGTGAGAATCATGATGTTTCACTAGCAGGACATTTAGGTCGTAATAAAACTACGAGGCCCTTATTATCACCCTGGGCATAATTGTCAGTCGATACTGTCGTCTCGCAAACAAGATCTAAGCGAGGAAATTCAGATCTAATTGTGGTACAGGACTTATACACAAAGTACGTCGAGTTATTTCCTGTGAGGCGTAGGACTGGGAAGTCGGTGGTTAAAGCGCTCGAAATTGTTTTCGATCGTTGGGGAACACCAAGGTCTATTATAACGGATAATGGCACGGAATACGTGAATAAAGATGTGAAAGCTCTTTTGTTAGCTAGAGGCGTAAAACACATCACGACTCCGATAAGACACCCCCAGAGTAATCCGGTCGAGCGTGTTAATAGGACAATTAAACCGATGATTTCCGCGTTCATTAATAAAAATCATAGGGGGTGGGACGAAAATTTGTCGAAAATCCAACTAGCGTATAACACCGTACCACATTCGGGCAGTAGAATATCGCCTTACTTTCTGAATCATCGTCGCGAAGCGGTAATAAAACATGTAACGCAGTTTCCTGAAGAGGTTGACGATTCGACGATAAGGGAATCGGTTGACAAGTGGCCGGCGCGTATGGGCAAAATCGATGAATTCCGTCATTTCGTCGAAAGTCAAATGAGGAAGGACGCGGAAAAACGTTTAGCCAAAGCCAACTCTGATAGAGTCGAGTCGGTTCAAATCAAAGTGGGAACTGAGGTTTATTACCCTAATAAAAAATTGAGCAAAAAGTCTGAAGCATATTCTTCGAAATTAGCTCATAAATACGTAGGACCAGCTTTTGTTAGTAGAGTATGTGGGCCTGTTACTGTAGAGTTGGCGGATAAGTCTGGCAGAGTAATTGGAAAGTACAGTATAACTGATCTTAAGATTCCACGTCGTTCTTTGCGTTCTAAATGATGTATGTTTTCAGTACGAATCGACGAGCGACACAGCTGTTTCTCCTTCTTCTGCAGGCTGCATTAACCCTTTGCGGCGCACATTTTTCTATCAAACCGATTTTCATAAGATTTTCCACTCGGGGGTTTCCGAGGTCGCTGATTACGAATCCGGAGCCAGATTTTCAAAATTCAAAATGGCGGATCTAATATGGCTGACGAGTTTCTAAAAAATTTAAGAATTTTCATGAAACTTTCCAGCTTTGCGGTGAGGTATGCCAACTCGGGTGTTGGACCTAGAGGTATGCCTCTAGGCGTGAGAGAGTGGTGAGGGAAGAACTCTTTTGGTGGGAGATGCGTGGAAGACGCTTTCACGGTATCCGCGCCTCTCTGAGTCTCCGGCAGATGCGCGGAGGACGTATTCGCCGTATCCGCGCCTCTTTGAGTCCCCATCACGCGGTATTCGCCGTGTTAATAGAAATAGTCTTCGCGCTGTCTGAGTATTTTGAGGCGAAGATCCTTTCTACTTTTTCCTAAATTATTCTATTTTATTTTATTTCTTATATTTATTTAAATTTATTTCCGAGATAGCAATGTCGTTTTGGGGTTTTGCGCCTGGGCGTATATCGGGGGGTCTAGAATAATGAATATGCAGTCGGATTGAACCTTTCCGGTCTCTGGAATCTTTAGTTCTGGGTAACGCCAAGTGTAAGCTAGCTGGGATTAGGTACCGGAAAGATTCAATCTGACCGCAGATTCATTATTTGAGACCGCCCAAAACCGCTAAATGTCAAGTTTCATGAAAATTCTTCAATTTTTTGAAAACTCGTCCACTATATGGGATCCCCCATTTTGAATTTTGAAAATTGGACTCCGGATTCGTAATCAGCGACCCTCAAAGCCCCCAGATGCCAAGTTTCATGACAATTCATCAATTTTTTGAAAATTTGTCCGCCATATTGGATCCGCCATTTTGAATTTTGAAAATCTGGCTCCGGATTCGTAATCGGCGACATGGAAAACCCCCGAGTGGAAATACTCATGAAAATTTTTTAATTTTTTTAAAACTCGTGCGCCGTGTTGGATTCGCCATTTTGAATTTTAAAAATCTGGCTCCGGATTCGTAATCAGCGACCCTCAAAGCCTCCAGATGCCAAGTTTCATGACAATTCTGCAATTTTTTGAAAACTCGTCCGCCATTTTAAATTTTGAAAATCGGTTTTCGGATTCGTAATCAGTGACCTCAAAAACCCCCGAGTGGAAAGTTTCATGAAAATTCTGAAATTTTTTAGAAACTCGTCCGCCATATTGGATTCACCATTTTGAATGTTGAAAATCTGGCTCCAGATTCATAATCAGCGACCTTGAAAACCCCCAGGTACCAAGTTTCATTCCAATTTATTTATTATGTCGATCAAAACTGAATTTTTTTTTTTTAAAAGAGTGATTTTCAAATTTCGTTTATTTATAAGTATTTATAATTTTATGAAATACGCTCGTTAATATTTTTTTTTAATTCTACCATGCTTCAGATACGATTTCAACAAGAAATCATTATAATTTCTTAAAAAATGTTGAATTTAGAGAAAAAAGTTGTGAATAAGAAAGGTGGTAATCTGAGTTACCACTGCAAAAGGTTAAGGATATCAGCATCATGTCCGGAACTTCGTCTCCCGGCTCTATATTTCCGACAAAGGCTCCGGTCTCCAAGCGAGTCTTGGAATTGAGGATTCAGCAGGCGAAATTGGAGCAGAGGATGCTCACCCTGAGGCTCGAGCTCGAGGCCGAACGAAATCGCCTGCCTGAGCCGAGACATGAGGGAATCAACGATTTTCAGGTGGAAATTGCGGTTGGTTCCCAGATCATTGAGCGTCACGAGTCTTTTGATTCGACTACGCAGGAAATGCGTAGGGTTCTCCGCGACGCTCAAAGCTTTCTCGACGCCGATTGCGATTCAGCGACGCCGACGTCGACTACTACAGTTGACAATTTAAATTAGAACGCTTCGTTAAAAAGGGAGCGTCCAGTCAGCCATGAAGTGGAAAGGTTGTTGGATGAAATTCGGAGTCGTCCGCCACCTGCGCTGAAACTGACGAAGCCACAAAGGGTTACGCCGGCTCAGATGAGAGCTGAGAACTTGCGCCGAAATCGGTTGCCTGCTGAGGGACACGCCAATTTGAGGATCGACTCTGATGAGGTCAGTTCGACGAGCTACCCAGATGCTCTCGTCGCTCCGTCGGTGACTGTTAGACCGTTGCCGTACGACAAGGTGCCGAGTTTCAACGACGTACTGAAGGAGTTGGGGGTACCGCAATTGGTAAACCCCAAGGGCGAGCAACAGCCTGTCTACTTGGCAGACTGCAGAATCATCAGCCTGGCCTTGTTCAAGGATCTCACTATGAAGAGGGCGAGGATTCTGGTCACGAGGATGGAGGCTGGAAGAGCCGATCGTGGCACCCAGACATTCATAACCAACGTTGGAAAGCAGCGGGTTGTCGGATGCGTCAATTGTCGCTCTCGCGAGCATCATTTCGGCGAGTGTCGACTTTCTTATCGACAGGGGTTCTGCAGGGTGTGTGGTGCCGAGGGTTTCGACACGAAGGACTGCGTCTACCCTCATGGAATTGAGCATGAGCAAGCCTTGGGGAGATGCCCGGGTTGCTCGCGAGAATGCCCGGAATGTCCTGACTGTAACATCCGTTACGCGGGTTTAGTCGACTGGTTTCGGCTGAATTATGCGACTTGGCCAACCTGGTTAGTGCCGAAGGATCACCAATATTTGATTGGTGAGGGCGAGAAGGAGCTGAAGAGGAAGGTAAAGGTGAGGTTTACCGATACCGACGATTATCCGAATCGGCTGCGACGACTTCTCATCCGTGAGAGCGCGCTCGAGGGAGGAGTGGTACCGGTAAATCCTGAGGCACCAAGCGCTGAGAGTCTCTCTCACCTGATTGTGTCGGGACTTCTCGATATTGTTTGATTTGTTGCCTAGCACTTTTCGACAATGTTTGGTCGAGTATAAAAAAATATAATACGTATGTATTATATTTTTTTATATTCGTCAATTTTATGGTGGTTCTGCCATATATATTTTAGTTTCTTCGTTCGTCGACATTTAAGCCGTGCGAAGACTACATTTGTCTCTGTTTAGCGTCGATTATAACTTTTGTTTCGTCAGTAATTTTGTGGCGTTATTAACATGAGCTTGGGCAGAATTTTTTAGGAAGGATTCCAAACATTTATTATTTTTCTTTTCGTCAATTTATACCGTTAAATTGATGCTACGGTCATGACATCAATATCTAATAAATAAAGAGCAAATAAATTGGTAATTTTATTGTTTTAATCTGTTTTACTGTTATAATCTTTTATTTAGTTTCAGCATACTTTTCTGATTCTCACCTTGACGTAACGGTTTGAAGGGGGAGAGTGTGACGGGAGGTTATTTTACCCGTAAGATAAAGTAGATTCTCGGTTACCGTGGACGTCAAGGCGGGAATATTTCAGTGTATAATTTGAATTGAGCGCGGTATGGCAGATCTCTCGCTTACTGTATGAGCGTGGATCTTGGTCGACTGAGGCTCGTGAGCGAGCATGCGTGTAGCGTCTGCGTGATCAGGTGACTCCTTGGAGAGCTCACTCTTGTGGCGATCATTCTTACGAAAGGAAGTTCTTGTACTTCACAAAATTATTATCGTCAAGAGTCGAGCTTGCCGTACCAGGCAAATATCAAATATTAAATAGATATCGAAATATATTAAACGAAACGTCGAGTTATTGTGTATTTTTAACTACGTGATACTATTGTCGAAGGATCATTGAAGTCTAGTTGAGGACTAATATCGTCGAAATCACTGTGAGTACCATTTTATTTGTTTGGTTATAATAAATGGTTGGAATTAATTTAATTGGTAATCGCTTGTGTTAACTTATTTAAGGGTCAGCCCGAGTACCCATCCCAAGCTCTCCGCACGTTAGTCTTATTAATATCTTTCATTATACCTTGCTAATCAGGTTTGGCACAGATTAGCTGGCGCCCAGTTGTTTTCAATTGTAGATTTAATGTTTTCTGGAGCCTCAGTTAAAGAATAAACCTTCTCAGCTCTAATAAAGTCTTTCGCAGGTATCCCTTCCGTTCGCTGCGCTTGGGACTGAAACATCTTTGTCCTTCTGGAGGTTGCGTGGTATACCTGTTACGGATACTTTCTTCGATCCGCTGTCGCCCTTGAGCGTGTGTCGTCCCTTCTTCCGAGTCGCCATCCTCGGTAACTGCAGGTATATGTGTCTCGTCCTCGGGTTCGTCTCTATCTGTAAAAATCTGTCTCGGAATGCCTATTCTTTAGAGGATCTCTTGTCTTTCTTTTATTCTTTTTTCATTCTCTCGTGCCAATACCGTCAAGGTTGACGATAGGTAGAAAAGGGTCGAATTAAAAATATGGGTCGCTATTCATCAAGTCAGTCTTTCGGTATTGTCCCCTTTTTTCTATTTTTATATAACTATCGAAGTGTAGTGTTTTGTGTACTTATTTCTATTTGTCGGGTGATAAACTCGCGTAAAAATTATGTGTTATTTTTGGACTTTTGTCCTTTAATACTTCAGAATGCAATATATCGTTCTACTACAATATACTGATTCTGAAAGTAGTGTAATTTATTTTATTGACGAATGGCAGTGCTCTAGAACAACAGGAGTATACCAACGATCTTTTTATTCTCGACTTACTGCGACTAACTTCTCAAAGTCTTCTGCTGCTAGACGAGGTTCGACAGGGTGCTGGCTCGGCTTCTCGTCCTTGTTACGCAGATGCGTCTTCCACCTGATTGTGGGCCTCGTTCAATTTTAAAGTTTTCAGGATAATAAATTTACGTCGTATAGCCCTTACTTAATTCAGGGACTAATTATATCTATTTCCTTACTTACTTTGGGTTTACGGGTTGTCCGTGGATCAATCCGGAGTTCTTCCCTTAATTATGAATTCCGTAGAATTCTTTTTTGGTTTTCTCCAGGTCTCCGTCATTTATGTGAGCAAAAGTTTTAATTTTCCGCAGAAATGCTTTTGTCGAAGTATTCGAACGGATCCTGTCAGGATCGCCAATTTTTTATGATTAAATTACTTCTTTTATTATAATTTATTTTGATACAAGCCAATAGCTGACTTGTATTTGTTTATTCAATACACTGTTACAACTTTAGGGTGCTAACTGTAACCTTAGAGGGTACGTAAGGAACTGGCGAGCGCCGAAAGGACCCTTAATTCTCTCCTAGGAAGGATACAAGGGTCTTAGCTTAAGTGTAGCTGGGGGAAAGTCCGCTGACTCTAACACCTTGACTAAAAATAAATTACTTTTTTGTCTTTTCGATATTTTCTTTTCGGTACACTGCTCTCTCCATTCTACAGGGTTGAGACTGTCATTAAAGTTTTCTAATGCCTGCAATACACTCATTGTAGGGACGTAATATTAAGGAAAAAGACTATTTCCGCGTATTACAATATATTTATTAGATAGAAATTTATTCTCTTAATATTATATCCCTACAATGACTGTAATGCAGGCATTAGAAAACTTTAATGACAGTCTCAACCCTGTACAATGCAGAGAACAGTTTAATAAATAATAAATATTCATAACTGCTACGATAAATGAGTCCGAAGAAGTTCCGCCGAGCGAGAAGACCAGTAGTCTCGAGCGCGGTCGGCGTGGCGCTTTACTCTTTATTTAATTTCTCGAAAAAAAAAACGGCAAGATGAAATTTACAGCATCGATAGATAAAGACTTAAGCTTTATTTTGAGACCAAAAAAAAACATGCCTTTTTTCTGCAATAGTCAAAGATATTTTGATTTTCAAAAAAATCGGTCAAATTTTCAATTTTTTTAAAAATGGTTATAAACATTCGATAGACCAGGAAAAAACTATCAAAAACATCTGGGACAAAATTTTGTATTATATATTCCATAGAAAAGGAGCTTAATACCTTCGAAATAGCACGACACCGCACAAAATCGAAAAAATTTGAAAAATTCCCCCTCCCCTATCTCGGTAAATTTTTATCCAATCGAAAAAATCTTTAGCCTCTAAAGTTCTACCTAGTACGACTATACCTTATCTAAGTTTGAGTTCGATCAGACAAAGTCGAATTCTGAGGGTGGTACACTTGAGAAATAATGCCCCATATATATATATACCCACCATCAGAATTTTGAAGAGTTTTTTGATTTAAGAGCGTTTTATTGAGGTCTTACAGGCGTCTTAAAGTAGTCTTTTAGTGGTCTTATGGAGTTCTATGGGGATCAGAACCCTAACCCTTAACTTTACACTCTTGGATATTATGAGTCTTATGAGATTTTAATGAACGTTTTATGGGAATTTTATGTTATTTTTATTGGGTCCTGTTGGGGTCATATGGGATCCTATTTGTTCTTATAGTGGTCTTATGGGATTTTATGGTAGTCTTATAGTAGTGTCTTTGGTTCTATGGGGTTGAGACCCTATCTGAACCTAACCTAATCTTTTGAGATTTTCAGGGACTTCTTATTTGGGTTTTATGGGTTGTTATGGTAATCTTTTGGGGTCTTATGGAATTTTTATCTTTTTAGGGCTTTATGTGGTTTCATTTTGGCCATATGGTAGTCTCATGGGGTTCTAATGAGATTCTTGATACAGCGGCAGTGGTGAAATTAAGAGGGGTCACTTGATCAATTGGGTCAAAAGGGGCGTGGTGTTATGGTAATATTTTGGGGTCTTATGGAATTTTTATCTTTTTGGGGCTTTATACGGTTTCATTTTGGTCATATGGTGGTCTTATGGGGTTCTAATGAGATTCTTGATACAGCGGCAGCGATGAAATTAAGAGGGGCCACTTGACCAATTGGGTCAAAAGGGGCGTGTCGTTATGCCTGTTGCAGCATTTCACGAAAACATGTAAACAAACACAGAAAAATAGCAAAATCTGTGGAATGCCTTAAAATCCGCCATTGTGTCCACATCTTAGCAATACGCGGTGTTTGAGGTCGCAAAAATGATGTGTTTGAAGTGTCGTTTTTTTATCGACATTCTTTTGGTTGTACGACAGGGGCTATCTGCTTATTTTCTGCAAAAAGAAATTTGTTTGGCTAAAAAGTGAATTTATATAAGTGATGAGACGCGGGTTGAGGGGTGCGGGTAAACAGTACTTACATTTTGCCAAGTTCCTGTCCGAGCAAAAAAGGCACAAAACTTCACTCCAAGGGTGCGTCACTCACTCAGAAAAATTTTCCGAATCTCGCTATGCACTTCAAAGCCCGAGCACTTACGAAAATCGTGTAAAAAAAAGAAGTTTTATAAATCGCGTACTACACATGTGCTAGTTACTTGAATAGTTACTGGACCTGTCAGCTGTTTCGCAGGGTCGCCAATTTACCATTATATATACCATTATATTTACCATTAGAC
>UCOK01009063.1:0-10515 GCA_900474325.1 Synergus umbraculus
GATTTCAAGCGAGTGTTAGGAATAATGGTGGTTTTATGTTGCATTGATTTTTGCCCGAGTACATTTTGTAAATCTAACAGTGAGGAAAAGGAAAACAATGTAACTTTATTTTCATTTCCTGACAAGGTACGTGTTAAAAAAGCATAATTATTTTTTGCATTCACAATTGAATGTTATAATATAACATTCCTTATATTTTGAAATTTTATAAACAACCTAAGTTTGAGATTAGAATGTTAGATCCGTCAGATTTTCCGTCGATGCGCAGAACGAACTGGAAATGGAACGATCTGCGCACTGGTCTAGTTGCCTCCTACCACTGTCAACGTTTTCGGGCTCACCCCCTCCACCGGAGTTGAGTGTCCTTATTAGAGTGTTCTTGCCACGGTCGTATACACAAGTCCAGAATCTCTGGTGGTGGGTGGTGACTCGCGTTTTGAACAGGATTAGAGCTTCGAAAAGTGACCACCAAGTAATCAAGTATAGAGCGTGATGATCGAAAAGTGTATGGTTTGTTTACATGCGTCGAGATGTAACTTCTTTCAGTTTCTGTTAAAATTGTTCAAATATATCAAAAAATAGATTAGAAAAAATCCTGATGCATTTTTTAACGGAAATAAATATATCTAATAACAGAATAAATGTATACGTCGTGATGTATACGACCGTGATCAGAACCACGGAGGAATAGTAAGGAGATCGAACTCGCTATTCAGAAATGTCAATAGAAACTGCACTTTAAGTACCAGCCTTCGTGTAAGGCACGGTCAGGGTTGCACACGTAATATACCTAAAGTAAATTACATGAGGTTTTTGACGTAATTTACGTACGTAATTTACGTCTCTAGTTTTTTACATGTAATTTACGTTTTCAAGATGGCGACTGCGCTTCATATTTAAAAAGTAAACATAACCTAATTGTTGAATAATTGAGGTTATGTTATGCTCTTTTCCCCCCAAACTCCTTGCAAATCCGCCATTTTATACATTTATTACATTTTTTACGTATAATACGTAAAATACGTATTATGCATATAAAAGTCCGAGTTACGCGTAACCGTGCAACCCTGGGCACGGTGGAAGATTGTTCGCACATGCGTGGTACAGATATAGCCGTCTTCTTTTCTCTCGTGAATTTTTGCGAGTGAGTGGTCCGAGCTCTTCGAACTCTGCGTATTGCTTTTAAAAGTGTGGTTATATTGTATGTCAAGTCAAAAAGTTCTCGAGTGCAAGAAAAAATATGTTGTTGTCGACTAGTCAATAAATAAATAGAAGCTTCATAACGATGACGTGCTGTGTTCCCAACTGCAATACATCCTATAAGAACAAAAATTCCAAAGGCCTTAAGGTACAGTCCCATGTCGGCAGAAAACGTCGGCGTAAAGCAGAAACTCATGAGAGTGACAGAGATGGACAGATATGTTTGTCTCTTTCACTCTCACGAGTTTTTGCTTTACGCCGACGTTTTCTGCCGACATGGGACTGTACCTTAAGGCCTTTGGAATTTTTGTTCTTATAAAATTTAGTAACTTATGGTAACTTTTAGTGATTTTGTGGCCAATTGAAATTATGGCCAACTGGAACTATGGACCAATCTATACCTACCAAGATTCTAATGGAAACCAGGGTTGGGATGACATATTTTCGATAGTAAGCACGTCAACCCAACCCTGGTTTCCATTAGAATCTTATGTTAACAACAACACTGGCTTTCATTATGGTGCGTTTATACCTTTGTCCGACCGACGCAGGCAGAAAGTAAATAAGAGTAAAAGAGATAGAGAATGAAAAATTGGACAAAAAGAACTCACAATGAGAGAGAAAGAGACAGAAGTATACTTTTGTTTCTTTCTCTCTCATTACAATGCAACGCAAAACGCAATCATGGGACGCCACCCTAAGTATTGCTTTAAAAAGTATTTAAAAGTTTCTTGATTAATGTTTCATAAAATAAAATATGATAAAATAGTTTTTGTTATGAAAAAATTGAATTTCCACGCCTTTTGCCATGCATTTTTTGATTTAATCGGCCCACTGAATAATCAGCGCCACCCTCAGCGCTTTACAACTCTCATGACAATTTTCTATCGTGGACCGGATAGCAAGTGCCAACGGGTTGGTTACGTCATAATAAGAGAGAAAGAGACAAAAGTATACTTTTGTCTTTTTTTCTCTCATTATGACCATGAGAATGAGAGAGATGTAGTAATGGTGCGTCTCTCTCAGTGTCATGGTATTACGCCAAAACCATCGACATATAGAAATGGACTGCGGGACTCTATAGGAAAGAGCGTGCTAATGCGTCAGAGAGAGAAGTTGCAAAGGGGTGTATGTTTGTCCCTTTCTCGCCAAAACTAATTGGTTGAGAGCATTTTCGGTGGGTGGAGCTTGATGGAGCTCAACCAATTAGCTTTGGCGAGAAAGAGAAAAACATACACCCCTTCGCAACTTCTCTCTCTGACGCATTAGCACGCGCTTTCTTACAGCGTCCCGCATTCCATTTCTATATGTCGATGGAGTCACCCCTACCACCGGAGTTTCTGGACGTGTTTATACGACCGTGCACTGCGCATACGTTGCGCTCGACATTTGATTGGTTGCTATTCGCGCGCACTTTAAAATGCTTGTAAATTAAACGCACGTGTTTTTTAGACTTGCGCATTTCACCAAACGTCGTAATCCGCATGGGCAAGATTTTAGAAACCGTTTAATTAATTAATAAGGTTCTTGAATTTTCCTTCCGAGTCATAAAATATATTTTTGGAAAATGACTGAAGCTTACGGAACCGGAAGTACTATTTTCGATGAGACCGAGAAATCGAATGTCGTCAACAACGAACTTGCGGAATTACTAGAAATCGAAAAGCAAAAGATGCAATTCAACGAACAGGTAACATTTTATAAGAATAACTTTTGAAATTGAGGTTAGAAGGTGAAATTCAAAGATCCCATCTTTGAGTAGAATTTAATGTTCTTCAAGTTTTTTTGAGACGATCTAAAGAATAAAAAGTATTTTCTAGAGTATATCTATCGAAAAATCGACTTTCCTCATAGAAATTAGATGTGATTCTCGAAAAAGAAAAACCTAACCTATAAATTTTCATATCAAGTACATTTCCCTATACGTTTTTTTCCTTTTTTACGATTTTTACATGTTTTGAAGATTTTAAAACAATATGAAAAAATGCCGAATTTTCTATTATATTATATTATATAAAAATAAAATAATAAAAGAAATCTGGAATTTTAAGGAATTTCAAAAGAATTCGTAAAGGATATATCAATTAAAAAATTTTAAATCTGCTCTTAAAAAAAATTCTTAATATTTTCTGTTTTAATGAACAGAAAGAATCTTTTTTAATTCAGCTAAATTAATATTCCTTTGGATGCATTTCCGAAAACAGAAACCTTCCTTATGTATTTTGACGCGCTGATTTCGAATATATGATAGTGAAAATTGGCGAATAATCGATTTTCATGGCGAAAGCATGAAAAAACCATAAAAATAATCCATAAATTTCCCTTTACCATTTCTTTCTACTGTACAAACATTTATTTAAAAATAGAGTACCACTTAGGAGGGACAAATCATCTAATTATATTTGTTAAGTAAACTGTAGAATTAAAAATTGTTGATTAGAACTTAGGTTTAATGTCCTTAAATCTTCAAATAATGTGAAATAATTAAAATTTCCTTGAATTTATTTTTAATATTTTTTTTACAGGTTCACGAGTTAAACAGCATTTGTTGGGACACCTGCGTAGATAGGCCAAGCACGAAGTTGGATGGCAAGACCGAGAAATGTTTAAAAAATTGTGTCGACCGTTTTATAGACGTATCCCTCTTTGTCACAAATAGATACGCTCAAATGTTACAGAAGAATTCATAGATTACATTATTTGCTGCTACTACAAAATAAATCAATTAGGGAACAAATTCCTGCACTCTTTTAGTCGAATCCTGAGTTTCAACTCGACGAAGATTGCAAAGAAAACACAACATTAATGGACTCCAAAGTTGAATTACATTACTGTATAACGTTTAGGACTCTTTGTCTAATGTTTTGTTTAGTCATTAAATAAATCTGTTCACATTATTTTCTGTTCATTTCTCGAATCTTATTTTATTTATCCACGTATAAAAAATTTCAAACATTAATTTACGTAAAATGACCGAAAAACTGTTTAAATACCGTTTTTTTAACTTTAATTTTTTACTTTATACGGATGATTTTTTCAAATTACAAGAAAAATAGATTCAAGATCTTCTTTTGTTACATTTATTTTTTTTCAGTCTCGAATTTAAATCGAAATTCGAAACCTGATTTAAAAATTCAAAGGTACACAAGTCTATGCAGAAATTAGGCCTTTCTTAAATATTAGGACTTAAATATTAATTTAAAACAATGCAGAGTACAAAACACAAGCAAATTAACACAAAATTATTTTCAAAACAACAATCGCATTCAGTCTCGATTTTAAATCGAACAAAGAAAGTTAATTGATTATAATAGAAATACATACAGTCTTGTAATTTTTTATAATTTCTTATTCTATAAGATATTTTATAATAGTACGTAGAACTGGATGATTATATTCTTTATAGAATATAGAATATTCATTACACATATTCTTATATTGCGGTTCGATTTCGAAAACCTGGATATTTGAGTATCAACTTCAACTTTTAATCTTTCTTCTTTGGCTTCTTGGGATTTCGTGAGCGGGATTTGGCTTTGCAGAGGGGACAAATGGGCGCATTTCTGTGAATTTGCTGGTGACAGGAGAGACAAGACTTCATTGGCGGTGGTTGTTGCCTAGAAAAATTTCATTTTTTAGCGCAAGAGTTATTTTTGTGATTTTATTGTAAAAAGCAGCTTGAAATCAACGCTAATTATAAAAATGCTTTCAATTCCTCTAAGGTTTTTTTCAAAATCATTACAGACACAATTTGAATCTAAAGAATTCTCTTTTATAAACTTGAAAGACTTCACACTTGAAGGTCAATTAAAAGCTTAAGATTAATTGCATTAAATGAGATTAGAGTAAAATAAAATCTATAAGAAAGTTTTAAGTATTACGTCTTTAAATCCCTAGTTAAAAAAATAAAGCGAATAAATGTATTAAAAACTTGATTTCCTTGTATCGATTCGCAAAGAAAGATCGAGTTATACCAGGAATACCTGAATGTGGGCCCTGGCGGTGGACAAGGTGCCGGTGGTAAAGGTCTCTGTTCCGATTTACTAGATCCTTGAAGTGGTTGAGGAGCTAAAAATGTGTTTCCTCCCGGATGGCCAGGATGCCCGTGCATATTCACAGAGGACATAATTTCATCGTTGCGAATGTCCATCCGCCATTCAGATTTTTGTATTTGGCGATCGAAGTAACTGTAAAATAAATCATGAGTACCATTTTTTATTTTATGTTTCTTTTTTAATTATGTCTAAACGGCTTTCGATTATAAAATTAGGACAACTGAAAAAATTAAAAAAAATTAAATTAAATTTAAAGAAATAAAATCTCAAAAAAAGAAAAAAAAATGTAAAACAAGTTATGCATTTTAATACAAAATTTCAGGGGAAATCAAAACAGTTATTTTGTCACAACTTAAAAATTATTTTCTAAATTAAACTTCTTTTCAAAACAGAAAATATTTAATTTCCATTCTCTTCATCTTGTATAATAATTTTTGATTATTGTACAATCGAAAAAAATCGCGATCCAGTAAACACCCGGAGAAAATTTGCACGGTAATCATTACCGAAAGTTGTGGTGAAATTTGGATATCATGACATTTCAGCTTTATTTCGTCTAGTATCATTATTATTTAATAAGCTTTAAGGAGCATATGATGAATCCTTTCTTAAAAAATAGATGACCTGTCGAGTGTCCGCTGTTTATTCGTGATCTGATTGGTTGAGAGATGGTCAAGTGATCGTCGCAAGTGCGTAACGTGAAGTAATTATATTGGTGCGCGAAGCGCAGTGTGATGTTCTAGTGTATATTGAAAAATAAATATTATTACTGTAATTTTTCAATTCGCGTAATGTAATACGGGGTGTTACGCGATTCGTGGCGTCCCTCTGGTGGATAGAACTGAAAGCTGCCAGTATCCACAAAATAATGTTTGAATTTGAAAGTTTTAGAAATGTCAAATTAAAAAATGCCTTTTTTTATTAAATGCGAGTGATTTGGTAAATTATGCGGGTGGTGGATCGCGAAAATATGTGGACGGAGTGTGTTGCTGATGCTAATCACATAATGTTCTGTGGAATAACTTCAGTTTTGTCAAAAAAATAAAAAAATAACGTCATTCTCTGAAGATTTGGTTTGGCAATTAGGCACACTACAGTGAAACGCTTTTATTGTTTCCTTCATTATTTATGAATTATTTAACACTTCACTTTGTTTAAAATATCAGTTGCTCCGTTTATACATCAAACAGTTCAAACATTATTCCTGGATACTGCGGCAGCTTTCAGTTCTATCCACCAGAGGGGCGCCACGAATCGCATAAACCCCGAATGTAATAGGTGGAAATAGGTAAATACTGTTAGAAGTGGGAAAGTATTCAACACAAAATACTCAAGATAAATTGAAAATTTCAAAGCAGACGCGTTCAATTTTTCGCATTTACTTTCGTGAGCCTGCACAGAGCGGGATTGGAAGCATTACCGTCCGTTCGGTAAGGCTACCAAGTGTACCTATACATATAAGAGCGAACTCTCATCAACATCCCGCCTACGAGCCCACGCTTGTAGGTTCACAGTTTAAAATGTTTATAAGGAATATAAAATAAATTGTTCTCATCTTTTAGAAGTTATCTTAATATTTTCCACCTCTTCCTATAATTATAATTTAATAATAAACTATATTCAGGGTGTACAGTCTTCTTCCCCTTATTTTGAGAAATTCCTCTTTTTTCCCTTATTCTCGAAAATTTTTCCCTTTATTTTAAAAATGTTTTTTCAATAAATTTTCTAAACCTATGCGAAGCATATTAAGCAATCTATAACGGATTTTATAACACTTTTAGTTCTACAACGTTGAGAAACGAAAATATCCTTTAAAAACTGGTTTATACGTCTAGATAAATTAAATTAAAGTACCTATATTTCTCTGTTTTCCAAAATTGAGCCAAAAATCATTAAAAGTTCAAGATGTTTATATATTATAATATATATAATAAAAGTTAAAAAAGGAATTTAATTATCAAGTTTAATTGTGAAAATATAAAATTATATTTTATTTCTAAAAACTAAAAAATGATTTTATAAATCTATATTTCACAGACTTATGAAAATTGTCGATTTCATTAAGAGGAACGTGTAAAATAATAATAATTAATATGCTTTGTGCAGATTTAGAAAATAATTATTTATATAATCAACTATATAATAAATATTATCATTTTCAATCTAATTTTCTTTTTTCTCTTCAAGCTGTATGCTACTGCGGTACTGAGTACCGCACAGCTTGGTAAATTCTTAAGTCCAGGAGCCTAAACTTTCTTGTGATTTAGGTCATTTAGGATAGGACGTTCTCATGAGCAGTGCGGTACTCTGTACCGAGAGCTTGGTAGATTTTCATGTAATTCCTTTTACAGTGCTGTACGTGAAAATTTACCGAAATGTTACGATATCCAAATTTCACCACAACTTTCGGTAATGATTACCGCACAAATTTTCTCCGTGCACCTTTTCTTTTTCTTTGAAATTATAAATTCAAGTTACAATTTTGAAAATATTCTTGAAATATTTTATACTTACTCGGAAGAAATTAGGTCGGACTCGATTTCGCATAATTCAGGTAGTCTTTCTAGGCCTAAATATTCTCTTCTCATACGATCAATGTCGTGTTTTAGAGGCTGATAGTCATTTATATGAATTAACTTTGCCGTTTCTCTAGCTCTGTTTCGAGATTCTTCAGCTTGCTTTATCACAGTCTCCATCTACGAAATTAATTTAAAATGTTCGTTAATTTTTTTTAAAGAGATAAGAAATATCATTCCTCACAATTAGGAAAGTAAAGAATTAAAAGATGTGAAGTTGATTTAAAAAAAAATAAAAATTGGATTGAATTTAAATTGAAGTCAAATCAAATTTGAAATACTTGAATTATTAATATCATTATTATTATTAATAATTAGTCAATTATCGTACACTGTTGATGTCGGCGTGAATCTGTCGAAGTTCTTCGACATGCGCCATTTTTTCTTGCATAAGCAAATTCATTTCCTGTTTGTATTCCAACAAACATTTGTCTTCTTGTTCGGTTTGCTCAACTTCTTGCACAATCCTGTGTTTTATTTTTTCCAACTGTATAGTTTTCAATCTATAAGAAAAAAATTTGGTTACAGAACTAAAGTGATCGATATAAATAATATAAAAAAAAAACATGAGACGAAAGTTTATTGACTATTATTAGCTAAAAATATTTATTATTATCAATGTATAATAATTGATTTAACTAATTTGCTCTCATGCTAAAGTATTACATGCCCTTCAATAAAATATTTTTTAGATTTGTAACATTTGTAATATCCACTCTGAAATATTGTCATATTTTATAACTTGATTATCAATAAAAACATTTCATGCGCTTATCTTGTAAATTTTATAAATAGCTCTTAAATAATTTCATAATTATTGATGCAATATTTAGAGCTTGCATTAAAATTATTGTACCCTTAAAATAGAAAACTTAAACAAGGAAATTAGTCCTTTTTTAGAACAAAAAGAGACAAAAATGAATTTTATCTCCTTTATTGTTGAAAAGCCTCAAAAACTAAACTTATTTACATAACTAGAGAAATATTCGAATTAAATACAACTAAAAATATTATACATAACACTTAGAATTTTACTAACCCCCCCCCCCCCTCCTACCGACAAGTCATCAATAATTTTGACAGTCTTCCGCCTAGAAATTCCCTAATATAAAGAATCTAAGGATGTTATTAAATATCATAAAAATAAATAAATTGTTAAAACAATAAGAGGCTTTTTTTTTACTTACCTAATGTCTTTTAAAGCATCTAACTTAGCAAAAAGAACGGACGCTTCTGTCGTCGTCATTTTTGTGGTTATGTTTGTTCAGTTTTCAGGTCGTCACTTCACAATTTTAAACTCTAAAAAGACTAAGTATTTTTTATATAAGCTCCGAAAAAAGTTCGATCACTGTTAAAATGTGAGTTTCTGATTTTTTGGAATGTTCATTTGTAAAATATAAACGCGGAAAAGGCAGAAAATTTGGTAATAAAATATTAAGATTACCAAGTAACCAAGCGTCTGCTTTGTGTGATATAAAAAACTGTACATTCCATATCGAATCGAAGGCGAGACGGACACACACGGACGGACGACGGACGGAACCAGTGTTCCCAATTCGTGCCCCTTACTCAACTGCGCATGCGTCGCACTCGGCATTTGACTCGTTACAATTCGCGCGCAATTTAAAATGCTAAAAAATGTTTTTTTATTGTTTATTATAAATAATGCAGTTTAACTTATAAAAATGTTCATTAGATCGAAATTCACGAATTATAATAAAATGAAAAATTTAGATGCCATTATTTATAATAGACGATAAAAATAATATTTATAGCATTTTAAAATGCGCGCGAATTGTAACCAATCAAGGGCCGAGTGCGACGCATGCGCAGATGAGTAAGGGGCACGAATTGGGAACACTGGACGGAACAAACAACGATGGTATCGATTTTATCAAAGAGTGAGAGAGAGGGAGATGCGTAAATTGCGTATAAAAAACCTCAAGTGGCGCGTTCAGATTTCCCACCCGGGTGCACCTCGGGTACTACGTCCTTTTCTTACAAGTCGAAATTTCAATATGTTAGAAAAGGACGCAGTACCCGAGGTGCACCCGGGTGGGAAATCTGAACGCGCCTAAAGACCTGAGTACACGCTTTTAGGAAAATGTCCTTGTTCTCACTCTACCATGTGACTATCCCATAAGTTTGTCTCATTCTCGCACATTTTCCACTTTGCACTCGGAAAATGTGCGAGAATTAGATAAACTTATGGGATAGTCACATGGTAGAGTGAGAAGAAGGACATTTTCCTAAAAGCGTGTAATCAGGCCTTAATCAGGTAATATACCTTAAGTAAATTACATGAGGTTTCTGACGTAATTTACGTACGTAATTTACGTCTCTAGTTTTTTACATGTAATTTACGTTTTCAAGATGGCGACTGCGCTTCATATTTAGCACGGTCGTATACACAGGTCCAGAATCTCTGGTGGTGGGAGGGACTCGCGTTTTGAACAGGATTAGAGCTTCGAAAAGTGGCCACCAAGTAATCAAGTATAGAGCGTGATGATCGAAAAGTGTATGGTTTGTTTACATGCGTCGACATGTAACCTCTTTCAGTTCCTGTTAAAATTGTTCAAATATATCAAAAAATAGATTAGAAAAAATCCTGATGCATTTTTTAACGGAAATAAATATATCTAATAACAGAATAAATGTATACGTCGTGATGTATACGACCGTGA
>UCOK01009064.1:0-19376 GCA_900474325.1 Synergus umbraculus
AAATAAAGGTTCCTTGCGTCGAGGCGAATCGATTGACCTATAAGATTAATAAATTTCATTGAAAAATACAAAATTTGTGTTTAATTGTAATTTTCGAAAATGAATTTAATGATGATGTAAAGAATGCTTAATGCTTCCTCTATGAGGAAGCAAAGTGCTCATTGAATGAGTACATAAGTTGATACAACTTCACAGCTAGTTAAGATATTTTAAAAAACTGCACTGAGAAACTCTGTGTTAGAAAAATTACTAATTCGATAGCAAGTAGGGGAAAAATCCCAAAATTGAGACATTTTAATACAGAAAATAATAAATTTTACTATTTAAATAATAAAATTTATTATTTTATTATTAATTTATTATTTATTATTTTGGCATTTTGCCCCTACTTGCTATCGATATTAGTAATTTTTCTAAAATAGAGTTTCTCAATGTGTAAAGGATTTTGAAGGATTTCATTTAATTTTATGTAATTTCAAGGGATTTCAAACGAGTTCAAGAGATTTTCAAAGATTGAGAGAGACTTCAAGGGATTCTAAATAAATAAATAAATAAATAATAAATCAAATAAATATACAAATAAATATAAATCAAAGCTTAAAAGATTAGAATTCGTGTGTATAACATGACTAGAAGTTTCTTAATCAGAGACATCAATTAACTTTAACCACACCTTTTTTTTAAGTGTACACATAAATTAAAAAGAAAATAGTAATCATGAGAATTTGTTTTAGAACTGGTTTCCAACAGGTAGAGTCATTAGGGTCAATTTTCAAGAATGTATTCAGATGTTTTAAAGGACATTGAACATTGAACACATTTGTTTACAAGTGCTAAGTGAACTCTAATTCTCAAAGTGATGATTCTAATGAAATTTCATGTATATAAACATATACACATACAATTGGCAGCAACTTTACCCAAAAATATTCTGACTTGCGTCATTTGGATGACGACTTGCCCAGCGAGTCATGTCGTCAGGTCCAAATAACTTTTCGTAGTAGCAATAAGAATTTCTACTGTATTACTATACATTTTTCATTTTGAACTTTGATCAGACGACACGTGCATGTATATAAGTATATACATATATATATTTGCAGATGCAGCAAATGTACGAAGAGGGGGTGTCTATACAGTTAAAAGACTTTCAGTTATGTGCAGCGAACGGCTTGTCGGTCAGTCGCCAGTTAACGGTCTTAGTTGTAACTTGGATCATATTATTGTGTTCGCTTTTTTGATTGACTATATCGTTTTTTCAAAACAGTGTCGACATACTCTCAAAATAATGTTTTTTGTGTAAATTTAGTTCAAGTTTGTAGAATGTGTCAATTATTGGTACTCACACTTGTACAAATATTGATGGAGCGATAAAAAGGTGAGTGCTCTATTCACTACCAAAAGTGAATATAATTGAACATAAGTCACCTGAGGTCCAAAAAATTTAGTTTCGAAAAATACATAACTACATTTCTTATTGAACATATTCTTATTCTATATGAACTATCCGTTATGAAGTTATGTTTACATATTATAATTTCAGTAAACTAGCAATCGATGTTGATGACTTTTTTATAAATGCATTTTTAGAAGTTTGAAAGAAGTTCATGATAATTTGCCTCTATGTTAAAGACAATTTCCTGTTAATTTCCTGCAATTGATTTTCTTCATGTTATCAACCAAGGCTGATTTTCAAGAATTTTATGTACGTACTTCATGCAGATGAAAAGTCGAATCATATCTCTTTCGATAGAAGTTTTTATTTACAAATTCGTGCCGAGCCTTCTGGACTATGAACTCCTTTTGTGAGAGATATTCACTTATTTTATCTATTTTTTTAATGACCTGTTGCTTCACATATGAAATAATGTACAAATCAATTAAATGCAGTTCTTTTTGCATAAACTTCTTCGAGGTCGACGAAGTAAATAGTCAGTTGTTAAAAAAGATTGCAGAAAGGTACCAGTGGGGTGGAATTATGTACAGTCATGTAAAAAAAAATTTCTTTGGTGTTCAGTTAGTTTACTGAGAATCACAGAGAAGTTTCACATTTTTTGTTCTGAGAAGTTGAATTGTATTATGTTGAAGAATTCGAATCTAAATTAGAAAACATCAGACTTGGATGATTATAAAATCAATAATAAAATAATAGGATATTTTATTTGAAAATAAATAATCATTTATTGAAACGCGTAAACATGTGTTGAAAAATGCTTTACCTGTTTCATTTATCAATCAACAAACCAATAACGAAACATCTTGAAACTGACTTAAATTAAGTGCCTGAAACTCGCGCACAAAGAATATTTTGAATCCGGTCCAAATCACACAAAGATTTACGTCAACTTTTGCGTATTTTCACAATTATTTTTACATCCCGAAAAAAAGATTTCTCGGAAGCAGCGAAATTTTTTCTTCGATGTCAAGTTACATCATTTTGAAAGAATAAGATTAGGTTTAATTAAGTTGAGATATCGATTTACTGATATGATTTAACTGGTTTATCTTTGGACTTGAACACTCTTTGTTTTAAGCTTCTGATCTATTTAGTAAGTATAAGTTCAACAAGTACATTATTTTTCTAATGATTTTATTCTACGAATAAGATTATATCAACAGATTTCATTCAGATGGATTCATGCTTATTTAAAAGTGAGCAAGAGCCAAAAACTCGACCTTTATCGATATTTATTTTTAAGTTAAACGTATTATATTGATAATTCAACGAACTACTTTTTCCAAAATCATCAATTGTAGTTAAAAAATCATTCTTATTTTTCTGATTAACTTATTAATAATTTTTTCGTCATTTTAATTTCAGTATATTTTTTGATTAATGGATTGAGACCTACATATGTTTTAAAGGTATTTTTTTGAAGTTACGCTATCAGTACCGAAGAGATAGATTTTTTAGAAGAAAACGAGTTTAATAATTCTTATCAGAAGAACAAATACAGTTATCATTTTGAGAGCATATCTTCAAAACAGATACTGTAAATTTACACTCGGTGCCGCGAAACTAATTCTTAAATTTCATTTGAGAATTTTAATTTAATAGTCACAATTCAAAATTATGAAATTGTAAAAATCGATTGTTAATATTGTTGTGTTATTGAAATATTCAAACGAGCTAAATTCACGTAAATTGGTAGCTTGAGATGAACTCACATGCACTTTCGTCGAAATTCGAAAACAAAGACATTTTTATCAAAACGAAAAACATTGTTTACTTCTTGTGCGTACATCGAAATCTTCATCGCGTGTGGGATTCATACGTGCAGAATTGCAGATATACATAAGAAAATAATTCTTAAGTAACAAATGGGAAATATTGTTATCTATCAATTATGATCTTTATATGAATGCTTAAATGTTATTTTTTATCCAAAGAGGATGTATCTCTCGTATTTATAGAAGACAAAACCTGTGTAATTTAAACACATTTATTTTTAGATACAGTGAAATTTGCGAGGTTTGCATTTCGCGGGAAATATGCCCAGTCAAATAAATATTAATGATATAAAAAAATACCTCTATTTCAAAAATAGTTCCATAAAAACCAAAATAGTCAATTTTTTGATATTAAGGATTAAAGATTAAGAATTATCAATATAATAATATAATATCTAACTACGTAAGACGGAAAGAAGTGGATTCTCTTTACAAATGCGTCAGAGCTTTTATTATAATTCCCCCCATATATAAACACTTTTTTTAACAAGTATTTTCCTGCCTACCATATATAGGAAATTACCTTTTATTTCTTTCACTATCTTTTTTGGCTGTCACATTAAAACTGGATTAGAGTAAAATACGAAGAAACAAGATAATTTAATAATTTAGTTTATGTGAAATTGATAAACAAGTGGAAGAGGGCAATATAGAAATAAATTGTTATCTTCAAAAATATGTAGGACATGCCTAGTTTATGAAAAACAATCTCCTCTTGTAATCTTGTTATCATTCTTGATTTTCGACCACTTGAGTGATACATTCACACTAGAGAGCATCGGAATTGGTATTACTGCATCAATTATTACTTCCGTAAATAAAATTCCTCTTGAACTTCAGTGTAATTGATTACGTAACAAACACTTGCTTTAAATATTTGTTATGATTTCGGACAAATAGACATTACATTGTATAGACGTACAAAAAAAATAAAATAAAATATCGGTTAAATAAAAAAAAATGTCCCATTTTTGACATTATGATCATTAGGATAAGACTATCATAAATATTTAGAAGAATCAGCGAAATACATAAAAAATAAAAAATTAAAATGGAATCACTGCTAAAGAAATAGTTAAAAATGTCAATATTTCATTGCATAATAAAAATTAAATTTTAAATACTGAGCTTTCTGATCTATTTCCGCGCTTTAGCCATGCAATTTTATTGTGCGCACGCATGTCATGTTTTCAGTTGTCACACGAAATCATTACCATCATTGTTGACAGTTAGGAATATGGTAACATTGACATTGGGCAAAATCTGATCACACCACTTTTTAAAAACCGATTGGCCCGATAACACGTCTTGCATGCTGTCTCACTGTAAAATTACAAAATACAGACACGCATGTCAGGCTCGAACCTATATAACTTCTGTATCCGCATCAGCTCTCAGTTGGGCGGAAGTACCTTCAAGAAAATGAAAATGGAGGGCTATTTATATTGACCCGCATTTATTTAAGAAAATTAAAGAAGTATACTTGCTTACAGTGATAAAAAATGAATTATAAAAGTAGATTTACACCATTTCTACCCATTTTGAGAAACTGAAATTCTGAGCGCAGTGCAATATTTTTAACTTTATGAAATATCGACCGTAGCGCCAATGCTTTCAAGCAGCGTTGCCAAATCGAATCTCCCCCCTCTGTCGTCTTTCACCGAAACACGCCAGTGGCGTAGCATCGTGTTTAAATTAATTTCAGTTCATTTCATTTCGTCATTCGTGCTGTACACACTATTGCTTGTACTAGTGATTGCTCGTGCTTTCGGAGTAATTTTTTTAAGAGCTGCCGAAAAAGCTATCAATAGTAGTATTTAACGTTCGAAAATGTTACATTTCGCGAATCGTGTGCCGGGAAATTTATACCAGGCTTTTGTTAAATAACACGGACTTTTCATTACGCAAGGAGAAAGATCTCTTGGCCTGAAAATTGATCAGTGACGCCGTTTTTCATGTAAGTTTCCCTACATTGTCTCATCCTCCTGATAATTCGAATTTGTTTCAATACCTCCGTTTAATCCATCTTTCTTCTACTGTATGTTTTCATTTATTGCAATTATTTGTTCATACAAAATTGATATATCAGATTTATGAGCACGGCAATCGTCAATATTGCCATCGAAGTAAAATATGATGTCGAACTTCTGGCTGTGACATATTTGACTCTATCAGTTTTTTTGGAGTAATGCGAAGCTTATTTGTACATTATTTGTAGCTTTTATGATATTGATCTGTTTTTTACTCCTTTCTTGCAAATTGCCTCAAAGTTGCGTGCAAAAATCTTCAAGTTTACTAACAACTGGCGCTTACGCCATTTAAGATGTACAACTCGGTACTGAAATGCACGTTGAATTACATTGAAACATTGTAATTACAGTAAAATTGAATTACAGAGAAAGCTTTAAGAGGAAATGCTTGATAATATTAGAGATGAGCGATTATTTCACTCTGCATTTGAGAAATTTTCTCGAGATTGGTTTTCACGCAAGCATTTATCGTGAAAACCGAAAGCAACGCTGTCGTAACATGTAATGCTAGATAGTATAACACGTGCGTTTCTCATTGTCAATGAGGTACATCCAGGCTCAGATTGGTAATGGAGGAAATCTGGGAAAATCCCGGAAAATTTGGAAGTAATTTCAAAAGTTTAATCTGAGCATACAAAACAGATTAATAATCAATGTTTCTGTTTTTAAACCTCTGCCAAAATATGTTTAAGGATCAGTTTCAAATTTATACATTGTTTATAACAATATTATAAAAAGTATAAAAACAAATCTTGATTCCAAAAGTGATGCAATTAAAATTGTTGACGTTCTACATTTCCAATGATAAATATAATCCTCAAAATATCCAATATAGTAGGGTTTAAAATAATTTTTACATTATTTACTTCTTTAAAGTGGCATGAAAACATAAACATTAATGACCCTCATGAATTCTACAGCATCCATATTGTATCGGGTCCAAGATATTTTTTTTAAAGAGCATCATCACGTGTTGTTGCCGTCTACTTGCGTCAATAAGTCACTAATCTTCATAATTCCTATCATCCTTCCGTTACGCGATTAAAAAGGAACTTTCCTTTCCATAATTGAATATCAAAACAAAGTAACATAATTGTTGAGCATTTCTTCAATTTTTGAACTTTCACCTTTTGATTATTATCATCATTTGATGAAAGTCTAATTGCATGATAAAGTTGTTTTCAATTCAAATAAAAAAAATTATGTATGCTCCTAGACCGGAAAAATGATCGGGAAATTACCTCTGATCGCAAGGAAAATTTAAGTTTTCATTATAGTAATTATTTATACTATATGAATTATGAAAGAAAAGTTCCCAAAACCCCAAATTTTTCTTTATTTACTAGGAGAGATTTACTTATTAGCATTTCCCGGCATTTACAGAGATTTAAAGAAAGTTTTAAGAAGATGTTTACAGAAGATTAAGATCTTTTGAAATTCCTTAAAGTGCCTTAAAATCAAATGAAATTTCCTAATCCTTAAATTACTTAAACCCTCTGGAAATCCCTTATAATCCCTTTATAGCCACTTGAAACCTCTTAAAATCATGAGCAACTTTCGATAAATTTCAACTAGTAAATAAATAAATATAAACCGGTTTTAAGAACTTTTTTTTATATTCTTATAAATATGTTACTTTTAATTTATCGAGAAAACCCGGGAAATAGTCGGAAATTTGAAATCGTACTCCAAAAAAAATAGTATCACCCTTATGCTATTTTTAGAAGATACATATCACAGTAATGAGAAAAACAAATGTTAAAGTTTCAGAATTTTAAAAATAATTTCTTATTTTCGGTGGTTATTAATAGAAACTTATGAAATCGCTTTTCCGTAAACTCAGATAGGTTGAAATTCACTAAAAAACGGATGAATAAATTATACATTCGTTTGTTTCTATGAAAAATTTACCGACTGAGAATACATTGTATCAATGACATATTTTTTCCCGAGTCCATTACGTAGAACTTCGTAAGTAAAAATTAAAAGTAGAAATTAACAGTAAAGATTCCCAAAAATTTAAAAGTGACCCAGTAATCGAAGAATTATTGAAGAAGTTAAAAAAAATTATTCAAAAAAATTAATATGCAGCGAATGTGGTTTATAGAAAAGAATCAACTGTGCATCAGGCAACAGCTGCACGAGGAACAGGAGAAGAAAATCTCCACCGAAACAGTACCTGAAAATACTTACATCATGAGGGCTTCAAAAAGAGATTGGATGTTCAGGGTCCAGGTAATAAATCTTTCTTCTTATTATACTTGTATTCTACCTCATCAGATTAAGCAATACCTTTAGAGATATAAGTAGAGATTTTAAACCATTTTAAATATTTCAAGGCGGTGGGTCTTGCGAAGAATGAAAATGTATACGTAGTAGGCAACATCCCAGAGTTAGGCGCTTGGAATCATACCCAAGCTGTTCAACTGCCTCAAGAAAATAGCCATTCAAGCTCGCCTATTCTCTTCGAAAGCAACAGCAGTGGAGAATTAGGTGACGTTTATGAAGATCAAAATGCTTCAGGAGAGAGTTTATTTCACGAAGAAGAGAAGTAATTATAAACTTAATAAATTTGACAATTAAGGGCGTTGGACCCAAGTGTTAAGCTCAAAATTCTATTCTCCATTTTACTCATAAAAAATTATAGATAAATATTTTTTCGCTCTGTAGCACTAATCTTTTTTGAAATATAAGACTGCGTACAGAACGAAAAAATATTTAATTTCGATACGTTTTGCATAAAATGAAGAATTCAAAATCTAACTTCAAAATTGAATTTTTATTCTTTTACTTAAAAAATATTTTCTCGCTCTGTACGTATAATTCTAGTTACAAATTAATTATTTCTACAGAGGAAAATAATTCCCATTTGAATATTTGTTGAGTAAAATGAAGAAATCGAATTTTTAGATTAGAACTTGGCTCCAACACCCTTAAGGGCGTTGGACCCAAGTGTTGAGCTCTAAATTCCATTCTCCATTTTACTCAACGAAAAATATTTCATTTCAATACTTTTTGCATAAAATGAAGAATTCAAAATATATCTTGAAAATCGAATATTTTCATTTTAGTTAAAAATTGATTAATTCTACAGAAAGAAACAATTGCAGATTTAATATTTTTTGAGTAAAATGAAGAAATTGAATTTTTATATTAGAACTTGGCTCCAACACCCTTAATTAAATCAAATGTCAATGTCTTCAATCTCTTCAATCAAAAAATCTAAAAATTTCAGAGAGCGAATCTTCTCACAAAAAATAGCATTACCATCTGACACGAACATCGAGTTTCGCTATTTTGTAGCTGTTGTTTGCGAAAACAATATCACGAAGCATTCATCCAGAACACTCATCATTCGAAAGTGGGAGACTCACATGACTCCACGACTTATCCGGAAAGACAGTAAGCATTAAATGAAAAATAAAATGGAAGATTTGGTCAATTCACTGTAGATAAAAATAATGCCTTATGATTATTTATATATATATATATTTACTTTGACTTAAGCTATTGCTTTCAATTAATCACAGCTCGTAGCAACCTAGCTGAAAACACCTTGCCAGATCCAGACATCTTTGGGTACCACAATGGATACCAAAAAGTTGAAAGGGGTTGGCTGACTGAGGAGACTGTGATTCAATTCAAGCTATTTAACAATCCTATTAAGCTCTGGAAAAATCGACTTCAAAATAAAAAAGTTCATATTAAAGTATGTACCATCAGGTAATTGAAAATCATTCTCGATGATTCGGGCAAGAAGAGGCAATAATTTCATGTCCCCGTACAGATGACTCCTGTTAATTTGGTGAGGCACAATTCCTTGGAAATGCAGCAATTTGCCGGAGATTGCGTGGACGACAGCCTTTCCATGGACACTCAAGACGTCGTGGATCAGCCCGCCTTCAATATTACTGAAATTGCTGTAAGTTATTATTAAATGATCCAAAAATTATTTTTCAATTGAGGGGATATTTTAAACTCTGGCTCGAATGATCCTTGATTAGCCAATCAACTCCCCTAACTCCAGGGCATTTACGTCTATGAGTAGCTTTAATATTTTTTAAACTTGATAAATTGTTCAAAGAGGAAGTTTATCCTATTACATCTAAATGTACCCGAATTTGATACGACTATATTGAATTTAAGGGCATGTGTTACTTACCATATGGTAAGTAACACATGAGCAAGTTTTTAAACCCGGTTTTTTTTCGACAATTTTTAAATTTTCAAAAAAATTTGAGTCAACATCCGTTCGTGTTCACGTTCTTGACGGATGTTGACTATAATTTTTTTGAAAATGTACAAATTGTAGAAAAAAATCGGGTTTAAAAACTTGCTTATATGGTAAGTAACACATGCATTAAAGAAAATTAAATTGGTTTAAAGTTTCGGATTACTTGTTCTTTTCATTTATTGTTTATTACCAGAAATTTACTAGGCGTTGCCCGGGACTTTAAGGGATTTCATAAGATTTTAAAAATTATAAAAGGATTTCCAGAGATTTATAAAACCCCTTGACAAGTAAAATAAAAACATTCTGTAATAACTTCAATCCAATTAAAATTAAAGTTGTGATTAATTGTACTTGATTATGGTATATTATACAAGAATGAGTTTATTTTGACTCCAGGTGATGAATGACGAAGAGGCTCGCTTTAAATACCAGGAGCAGTTCGGCCGGGTCTACAACGAGGACGATTTTTTAATTTTCAATGTTGCAGTCCGTTATCCCGAAACAATTGTAAGTACTGATAGGTCAATGTCACAGTAATGTAGATACACAGCTCGTTGAATTGCCATTAATTGGTATTTATTGCTTGCTTTATTGATTGACTTGTACTGTGTATCGAAATTATTGTGTGGATGAGAAATTGGATATTCAAAATTGAAAATTGTCAAGAGTCAGTAATCTTTACTCGTCCACTTCACTTTCATGTCCTTTGGATATTCAGGCACTGGCTAAAGTGTTGTAGCACAAGGAGTATATTGGTTTCCATCTATCTGTTGAAAAACTGCAAGATACAGTTTTTCTTTTAAAAGCAGTAGATCGTTGGTGTGGCAGAGCAATAAATAACAATTGAGTGGTTATTTCGCAGATTCAAAAAACACTTAAACAATACGCATTGACCAAACCCTGTGAGTTTTCAGTAGACCACGAGTAGGCCGGCGACGTCTTCTCTCACGTTGTGTCTCAATTACTTTGTAAAAGATTATTAAACTTGTTCAGCAGTTATTGCCTCCTTGGAAGCCAGAGATGTCTCCTGTGATCTGGACCGGATGATGGAAACCGTTGGCTTATACAAAGCAAGACTGGTGCAAATCATGATGCTAACATGCAATCTGATGATTCGATGCGCTAAGCATCGTCTACCACTTTACATCTGTGTCACATGACATCACACAGAGATATGATGGTTTTGATTGTCGTTTACCGTCTCTTCCCATCCTTGGGCCAAACTCTCATCAATCATCGCGCAATATTTTTTCCTATTCTAACAATTTTTCGGAATCTGTATTATTATTGTTTGTTATCGAATTCATTTTTGTAAACTTTGCGGAGAGTATGATAAGAGAGATTTGTGAGAGATGCCCTTCCAAAGGCCATTCCAGAGAATTAGCGATATCAACACTGTCACATCTCGTATCCATCTGTGTGCGTCGAAAATGGTGAGATTCACATCAGTCCTACTTAGTGTACCGCTATTATTTTCTAGCTCTAACCAACCTTCCCGAATCGTATGTGACACCGCTGCGCGGCCAATGTCAGACTAAGCTGTCGAACTTCTGAATCTGAATTTGAACATTGTGGAATTTAATCGGAATTTAATGATGAATGATTGGCAGGTGTTGCGGGCAACGCGTCACCGGGCAGTGAACAGCATTTGGCAATAATTGGTCTGGTTCATTGCTTGAGAGTTTGTAGGAAATAAATTATTTTCGTACAGATTTTTGCCGCTCTTTTAGTAAGTCTTTTGTTGCTCTTGCCTTGCCAACGTCCTACAAGTAGCAAAAATTTATGGTGGACCGACAAAAATTCATGAGCGATATAGTTTACTTCCTACCATTGTACTCAGTACGTTATGATCAAAGATAAAAGTATCGGTACTGTGGATGTGGATACGTAACCTGCATTTTGTACACGTTAGAATAAATAATAATAATAATAATAATAATACGTAGTAGAATAAGTTTTCTGGAATTCTTTCGTGTTTTCAAATTCGTGCAGGTCATGTATCATGTATCCGGAGCATCAATCTTTGATCACTGAGTTTGGTTAATGTTGTAAAACTGAAAAACGGATGAGCTAAGAATGCAATTTTATTCCAATTATAAATGTCGTGACTCATTGTTCTTTTTCTCTTTATTTTTTTAACCACATTATTTTTTCAGGCCTATTTAGTGGACTACTACGTTTACAGTTCAAGATGCTTCCCTGGAGAACCACCGAGTCATATAGGCTTCAGCTACATTTTACCAAGTACATTGCAAGGCAGCGTAGGTCTTCTCACTGTACCAATCACAAGCACAAAGCACAGACCTATAGGTCAGTATTTTATTATATTATCCTTTATCAATTATAACAACTGTTGTTTATTTATATGAATGTTATTTTTAGGTCAACTGACGGTTGAATATGTTGCCATAAAACCAATTGCTGATCAATCATGGAACATGAGTATTTCTTATGCGAAGCATTGGGAAGAGAGGTGGTCCGGTTTGGATGTCGGCCACAGAGGACTTGGAACATCATTTAAACATGAAATGAAAAAGTAATTTACTATTAATTCTTAAAGTCATCACAAGTCGTGTTAAATTTCCTTCCCTACTTTAAATTTTTCACCTAGCTCATCTAAATTTCGAATTTACGAGCGTCTTTTTAAAACTGAAATTATTTTCTGCAGCTGCGCTAACGTACGCGAGAACACGATCGCTTCTTTAAAGACTGCTGCATACCACGGTGCCGATATGGTCGAATTTGACGTCCAATTATCAAAGGATTTTATTCCTGTCATCTATCATGACTTTCACGTTTCTATTTCGTTGAAGCGGAAAAAACAAATTGAGGCTATGGATATGCTGGATATACCTGTGAAGGATCTCACTTTGGAACAACTCCATCTTCTTAAGGTGAGTCCACTTTACAATAAAACAAAAACATTCTTACCAAACATATATAGGAGAATTGGGTAGTATCGGCCACTTAAGCTTTTTGATCAATAACTCGGCTAATAGTGAGCAAAATATTAATATTTAAATAGAAATATGTGTATAAGAAATAAACAAGTTGTAGAAGAAAAAGCGATTGAAATTAAGTCTGAAACATATTATTGAAAATATCTTACTTAATATTTTTACTTTTTTTTTTTTTGTAATTTATCAACAGGAAATATATTTTTAAAGAGAAAATTGCCAAATCCTGTGCATTGGAATGTTATATTAATATTATACAATATTTATTATAAATGAAAAAGTTTGCAAAAATTATTAAACAGAAGTCAGCTTTGCAAATATTAGATTGTAAAGTTGATCCATATTTCACAAAATGCTTTTGTTTTCTAGAGATGAAATAACTAAACCTGATTATTTTCTTTTAAATTGACCAGAGATATGAATTTATATCTTCAAAACTACGCTATGGGTCAAATATAAAAGATAAAAATGTTGATTTATCATCTTGGAGAGAATAGTTTATTAAAAGTCACAATTAAGTGGCCAGGGCTACCCGATTCTCCCCTAATAAATATTTCAAACTATCTTATCTGTAGTGAATATTTGTTGTTGAATTAAAGTAACTAGAACAAAAGTAGATTTATCGCCACGTGCCTATAAAATTAAAACGTGACATGCCCTATTCAACAGGATTTTTATCACCCACACGACTCGCTGGGTAAGGTGCTGTATTTCTTTGATAAAGATGAGCAGGGGGTTAACCAATCGGTGAGCTGTCAATAACGCTTGTGCAGCCTAACACATCATACCATGTGTTATTGTCAATTAAATTTCAGCTAAACCTATGCATGTCAAGTCTTAAATTTCCATTCTATGTATCAATGAAAATTTATCATCAGACTATGCTTGACTCTATGAATGAGATCATGTCATACTAATCTAACGTCTCCCAAGAATAAGAACTTTTTTTATTCTAAGAATCAAGTCTACTATCATTTTTCTGCAAAGCAAGGCTCTACAAAAACAGCTTCTCCAAATTGTTCAGATATCTCAATCGTTAATTCAGTCATCACAGTATCTATTGTTCATTAAAAAAATTTTAGGAAATTTTGAAGAGACTTTTTCAAGAATTTCCAGAGATTTTAAGAAAATAAATGATTTTAATTAATTTCAATGAGCAAATTCAAAATAGGTAAAAAAAGGTAAATAGGTGAAAATCTGTGATGACTGTGATTTAAAGTAATTCTTAAAAATTATGGCATGAAGAAAAAAGAAAACAGCAAGGGCACGTTACAATTTATCATGGAACTAATCTGCATCAAGAGGACTTGAGCATTTATATTATTTTAATTTAAAAAATCACTCATTAACAATCTTCTCTCTTATTCCAGGTGTATCATTTAGCTGAAGGTCGAGAGAAAACCCCCAAGTTTTTCGATGAGGATCTCGAAGATCATCAACCATTCCCAACACTTCAAACTGTTCTTGAGGAACTGGAGCAACATGTTGGTTGCAATGTTGAAATAAAGTGGAATATGCAGTTGAAGGTACGAGTAGAGAAATAAACAATATTATTGTTAATATATCAATAACAATTGTTGTTTTCTCATTTATTAATCACCACCTTCTTTCTTTCAGGATGGGACTTTCGAACTTAATCACCCCTTCGATCTGAATGTGTACTTGGACATTATACTTAAAGTAGTCTTGGAATACGGTTGCGACAGAAAAATCGTCTTTTCGTCTTTCAATCCGGATATCTGTGCTATGATCAGACTGAAGCAAAATAAATATCCAGTAGTATTTTTAACGCAAGGAGTAACTATTAAGTATCCGACCTACCACGATCCAAGATGCCAGACGATACCAATGGCTATGAGACATGCTTTAGCAGCTGATATTTTAGGAATTAATGTTCACACTGAAGATATTCTACGGGACCCAAGTCAAGTGAAGTTGGTTAAAGATGCTGGACTTATCATGTTTTGCTGGGGAGATGATAACAACGACAAAGATACTATACAGCATTTGAAGAAACTGGGTTTGCATGCTGTTATTTACGACAAGTAAGTTGCTTAATTTATCAAATGAGGAGTCAGCTACCTTGAAGATCCAGATCAGTCCAGATCCAGAAGTAACTTAAAATTAACGATAAACAATTTCTTTTCCAGAATCGATGAATATAACCCAAAGGAAGTTAAAGAGAGTATATTTTTGGTGGATGCCAGAGAAAGTCAAAAGGCGTTGATAGCCTTGGCGCATTGCAACCAAACCTGTAGTTCGCAGCAACCTCCAATACCTGGACCGATTAATGCAGAGCAGGTACTTACAAAAGAATATTAATGCGTTTTCCTTATGATTTATTTTTCCCCACACTCTATAAATTGCAATTTTTAAGTAGACAACAAATATTTTTGTGACAGGATTACTATCTGGAGTTGGAGAAGACTCAAAACCTTGTGACATCAACTTCAACAGCGACATCCCTGGAGTCTCTTGCTAAAAATATTGACGGTAGTGATAGCATATATCCTCTACCAATTATACAAATCTCTAATGAAAATAAGTCTCAACAAGATAAGGAAATGGGCGATCTGACAAAGACTTTCAGTGTGTGTGCAAAATCGTTCGGTCATTCAGCTAAGCCAAAAAATACTGCGGAAATAGGTGGAAACCAAACAGCGATAACTGAAATTTTTGCCGAAGATGATTCAGCGAAAGATAGCCTTTGATGTATGTCTTCGAAAAGAAAGGTCGTAAATCGGTCTTTTAGTAAAAGGCATTCACTACCGTTGAGTAATTTATTGATAAATTAATTAAATGATGAATCAGCTGCTAGATTATAAGCTTTCTAAATAGATCGTTGAAAAGTTTTGAAAGTTCAAAACTTCTGGTATATCTAAATAGTACGTCTATTCAGGTTTCCCGACAATGAGCGACTTGATTTTTCTCTTCAAAGTGTAATTTATATTCACAAACTTAAAGTAACAGAAAATGGCAGTACAAATTTCTTCAGGTGTACTTTTATTTAAATCGAGATAGTTTGTCAATATTCTGTTCATAAAAAAGAAAAAGAATATTTCACTTAATGAGGGGTCACTGAAGACGCTGTTCTTGAATGTTTTTGAGAAATGAAGACATTAACAGTAGCAAACAATGATAATGAATAGTATATTTTTAAAGACTAGTTTTGATGCAAGATAATTTGTTTTCTGATATTTTAATTCAATTATCACAGAGTACTGGTGTATAACTCTGGGTCTAACCAGATGTTAAAAATTTCATTTTGTGCACTTCTGATGCTGAAGAAATATTATTCACGTTCGCGTGTCTTATTCGCAAGAAAATCAATGTCTCGCAACAGAAACAGGAGGAAATATATAGTATATATTCAATTTTGATACATGTTATGCATCGGTACCTTCTGTTTGAGGGAGGCTATAAAATAATACTAAGGACACTTTCATTTTATTTATTCCACAAAGATCTAGTGCATGGTTCGAAAAATATTGAGATCTAACATAGATGCTTTTACTTCAAACTGGTTGAAAAATGATTATTGAGTAAACAATAGAAGATAAAAAAAACACTGCTTTTAAGTTAGGTGCACTATAATGTAATACAATTTAGATTCGTTTCAAGTTTTATAATTAAATATCATTATATAAATGAAAAGAAGCTCCCTCTTCAAGGTAGAACAATTATATTAACCATGCACGATCTGTACTCTATTTTAGAAGAAAAACGATTGTATCAATCGTTAATAAGGCGTTTTCTTGTATTTTTCGCAGTACACTATCGCCTTTTATAAAATATGTTGTATACTACAGCATTCGATGTGCGTAAATTACGGGGGTTACATTTGCTTTAAAAAGGCTGCACTTATATCGATTTATTAATAGACCTTTTTTGTTAATATATGATTCTGTCTAACTTGTTTTTCATAGAGTTATACGTTTTATCAATTTCACTAATTTCAGTACGCTCCATTAATACAAAAATCTTAGACGTAAGTCATTAAGCGGATGCTAAAATTAATAAACTTACTGTTTGTAATTATAGTCTTATTCATTATTTTTCCCAAATTTTTGAGTGTAATGAAAAAAATGTTTTTTTTTTCTCCATAGAAATAGTTTGTGGTGACCTAAAAACACATTATATGAAAAAAATCTCAAACTTTTAAATTACGGGGGTGAAAAAACAACCTCTAGTCACTAGTGATAAACGACTTTACGAAAATTATAAAATCGTCTTGAAAATCAAAAAGGGTGCCACCTAGAGAAAAATTATTATCGCTACTAATATATTTGTTCATGGTAGAGGTGAGATTCTTGGGCCCACCCCCAACCCTCAACCATTAGTTTTCCACACCGTAGAGACGAAAAAACACGTGTTATTAGATATTTTTTAGTTATTTTGTATTAAGAAGATTTAAATTAAGGGCGTTGGACCCAAGTGTTAAGCTCAAAATTCATTTCTCCATTTTTATCAACGAAAATTATTGATAAATATTTTTTCGCTCTGTAGCACTGATCATTTTTCAAATATAATACTACGTACAGAGCGAAAAAATATTTAATTTCGATACTTTTTGCATAAAATGAAGAATTGGAAATCTAACTTCAAAATTCAATATTTTTATTTCACTTAAAAAATACTTGAATTAGATATTTTTTCGCTCTGTAGGCATAATTCTAGTTAAAAATTGATTAATTATACAGAGAGAAAAAAATTCCAAAATTCATATTTGTTGAGTAAAATGAAGAATTCGAATTTTGAGAATAGAACTTGGTTCCAACACCCTTAATGATGGTGGTTCTAGAAATGTGCTTCAATGTTGCGAATGTTTGACGTGATCCATGAATTGTATTCAAGATGTTGCAACATTACAAAAACAGCAGGAGTTCGACGACAAAACGCATTTTCGTCTATGTCAGTCCAAAGATGAATTCCAACTAAGTAACCGTCAATAACTAAAGGAGCACCACCATCAGTATGACCACAGTGTCTTAGCGGATGAAAAGTGCAAATGTCTTGTTCGGAAATCTCAACATGACGTTGTCCATATATATTTACACATTCTTGATGGGCCATTATTGGTACTTCAATTGCTCGTAGAACTCTTGGATGTGCAGTTCCACGACTGAAATCCGGAAGAAGACAAATTTTTAGTTACAGTAACACAAGTCGTGAATAATTTAATTTCATAATAATAATAATAGATTTAATAATGTGCTTGATCATAGAATTTTTTTTTTTTGACTAACTCTGCTTCTCTGAAGTTGAATCCCCAACCATAAACTTTACCAAGTGCACCTGGTAATAAAGGTCCTGAATGCAGTTGTATGGAGTTAGTATATCTTCCATACTCAAAAGGTGGAAGAATAGTGAGCAAGGTAGCACCATCTTTAGGTCTGTGCGGATGATGGCCAAAGTGACTTCTTATATTTATTACGTTGTGAGAGTTACCATAATTTGAATATGCTGAACTAGAGACAACTTGATAGACTCCTGGTTCACTAGTCTCAATGCATGCAGGAATTGTGATGACAACATGATGCGACAGAATACTACCTACGCATTTGATACGCATTTGTTCTTTAATCATCACAACGTAATTTGCAGAGGTAATCGTCACTGTTTGGTCTTCACCAGGGATGCGATTAATTACTCGTTTTTGGCGAATGAGAATATCCGATGGTTCCTCTGGAAATATTTGATAAATTCATTTCTCAGTAACATTTTCTAGGAGTTATTATTATTTTATTCCAGATATTTATAGAGGATATCAGTTTACTTACTAATATTCTCATTTGCCAAGTTTCCAATGATTCCTTGACACAAAATTCCACACAGAAGTAAAAGACTTAAGTATATTTTTTCCGACATTTTACAGTACTGATGATGAAATAACAGTTTTTTAAATTATTAGACAAAACTAATTGAAAACCAAATGAGATTTTTTGTAAAGAATCTGGCTTTTATATTGTACTTTTATTTGAAATGTTTAATTTCTTTTCATTCCTTAAAACAAAATCGAACAAATAAATGATTTCATCAGTAAACACTATACACAAACATGGAATAAAACTGGAAGTTATTTTTGCATTAAGCTCCACATAAATTCTGTATTAAAAATTACAAAATTTTTTGTTATCGTTTTTAACTGAACATAAATTGTCCACGTCGTTGCTACACACCTCATAAAGTTCAATTTCTGAAACTTTAATATGTGTGCTTATCAGTATCGTTTGACAAAAATAAGTAACTAGCTGTGAAGTTGTATCAACTTATGTACTCATTCAATGAGCACTTTGCTTCCTGTAAGCAAATATGATTTGCTTCCTCATAGAGGAAGCATTAAGCATTCTTTACATCATCATTAAATTCATTTTCGAAAATTACAATTAAACACAAATTTTGTATTTTTCAATGAAATTTATTAATCTTATAGGCCAATCGATTCGCCTCGACGCAAGGAACCTTTATTTTCCTTACATCAGCTTTCATTTTTGAATATTTGAGAAGTTATAGTGAAAAAATGAATTTTTCGAAAATTATAAAAATACATAAATATTTTTAAGAAAAAAGAAACCTTTTCCTTTCTTCCATTAACTTAATTAAGTAATTGAAAAGTAACTAAAATTGAATTTTAGACTGCTTTATTTTCAGGCATTTTCTCATTGTCTTTTACAGAACAAATTTCTATTTTTTCCTTTTAATATTTATCGCCTACCTAAGAAACATACTTTAAAAAAGTTTCAAAGGAAATAATGCAGAAACTTGATCGATATTGAAGAACATCATTTTACCCTAATACCCATTCCACCCCAGGTTCCCCTATTTGAGAACATATAGCGAAAAATTAATTTTTCAAAATTATAAATAACTATAACTTTCTTATTTTTTAATGAAATGGATTAAAATTATAGGTCAATCGATTCG
>UCOK01009065.1:0-36868 GCA_900474325.1 Synergus umbraculus
TATATATATATATATATATATATATATCAAACACATTGTTGTCGAAAACAACAAATTGAAATTTAGAAATTGCGCGCGAATTTGAAAACTTATATGTAAAATATATTATAAAGTAATTTTAAGGATTTTGATGATAGTTTGGGCAATTCTAAGTAATTTTAAGCGATCTTAAGATATTTTAAGCAATTTTAAGAGTTATAACGATAGATAGTGAAATTTTAAGGAATTTTATGACACTTATGGAAATTCCTGAAATTAGATAAAGAATTACCGCGCAATTAAGATTGTATGTGTTTGAAGAGAATTAAAAATTCTCAATTATTTTTTCTACTAACAAAAGGTATGCAAAAGAAAATATAAATATACATATAAAAATATAAATATATAATATACAAATTAGAAAAATATGGGAAAAAATGACATAATTATGATAAATTTCAATGTGAAATGCATTATGTGAAAAGACAGAATGAATACTTATTTATTAGAGTACCGATTTTGAAGATTAAGAATGAAAAAATCCTTCAGTGGGTACGATTGCTCATAAGACGATTTTGGATTGGGACAAGTGGAATGGCCCTTTGACAGATAAGTACCTACTCTGGCTCATATTCCTTGATATGGTGATATTCACTATCTCTCTCATTTACTCTTTCACCGCGATTCACCGCGATTCACCGCGATTCACCGCGATTCACCGCGATTCATCGCGGTTCACCACGTGCCTTATTCTCTCCTGCTGGCTGGTTTCGGAGAGGTCTGCTGGGTGGATTACACGCTGGAGTGGGATAGAATCAGAGACTTAAGTCAGGGTTAAACAAGGATCGTCGCTATTGTATCGCGAACCCTGGTCCCATTGTCTCGGGATAGACGAGTGGATCTGCATATGCTTAGCGCGAGGGTAACACTTCTGCAAGATTCAGGGTACGATCTTCACCCTGCGCTCTTTCATCCTTCATTTGTCCTGCTTATTCTCATCTTTCACTCTCCACCACTACCAGATTCGAGATTCAAAGATTCCAGATCTAAAATCTATTAGATACAAATCTGTATCTGACTTTTAATAACCTCCCTTATTTTATTCCGAAAGAAGGAAGGCTTATTTTTCCGCGGTTATCTTGACTGATGCGAGATCGTCAACTCTCCTTTTCTCGAAATGTGCCACAAACCTTGACCTTGAAAAAGATCTATTCATTTCGAGCGAGTTTTCCCAACAGATTTTGAGACATTGGTTTCATTTTGGTTTCTAAGAATTTAAAAAGATTTCAATGAATTTTAAGATATTTTAAAGGATTTCAGGGAATTTAATGAGAATTCTAATACTTTTAGCGGATTTAAAAAGCTATAAAATATGACAAAAATAATATAGTTAGCATAACTGTCAAATAGAATATTTATACAGAATTATTATTTTGTTTCAGCAAAAAGTCTTCCAGTTCACTGTGTCGTCGAGGCTATTCATAGTGTCGCAGAAAGTCGTGCAAGTGCTCGTGATAACTGGAGGAGGCCTCATATAGAAAAAGATACCTATGTTTTCATACCAGCTGTAATGCCCTTTCAGGTGAGATTCTGTCTCTGGATTTCATTCCAAGAAATTTGAAAAAATTTCAAAAAATTTCAAAAGTCGTTTTAAATGAGATTATTAATTTTAAAGAGATTTAAGAAGATTTCAAAGGTTAAAAAAAGGAAGGAAATTGTCTATAAGAAATAATGTTGATGCTCTTTTTCAGGATTTGGTAGGTGAGGCGTTGGTGCGACTAGGCTACTCTAGTGATCTCATATTAACTGCGCGTGGAAGCATTGTGATAAGAAATTGGAAACCTTTGCCCACTGAAAAAGTAGCTGAAGGTCCACTTTTAACAGTGGGTGATATTTTGGCGGAATTAATCCATCTGACGACTCTCAAGATTCAGGTCTACAGATCAAGACCTCCAACTCCTAGTCCAGCAGCCGAGGTCAGAGACAAACTTCTAAGGTTTCTGATACTTCACAGTCATGCATTTCTAGTCGGATGTCCTCTCGATGAGGTAAGAATTGCATTATTTTTTAACAAATCTTAAGTCATTGTTTCCTTTCTCACCTCATTTACAGCTGATTCGCTCCTTATTCCATATAGGCAATTAAACCCTATCCCTCAGGACCTTATCACTCCCGCAAGGGGGTACCCTCTAACTCTTGGAACCTAAGTAAACTGTTTAGAGAAAAAATGAAGATGAAATAAAAAATAAAGATTAATCTTCAGATACAACAGATATAAAATGGAAGTTTTGAAATTTTTTGTAGACGCGAGCTTCTACTTTCTCTACTTGCATAAATTCGACAATTCATTCATTTGTTCCGATCTGCATCAGACTTAAAAATATTTTTCCAAGTCCTAATTCCTAATGAATAAAGGGAGGAATAAGCTTGTCAGAGTGAAACGGAAGTAGGGTATAGGCAGTTGCGGTTAGACAACCGCTTAAAAATGTATAAAATGTAAATCTAGCCAGAGAGTGTTTGTCGCCAGGACACCTAATCTCATTAAGAAGTCCTCCGGCTGGTCTCTTCTGCCTCTTCTACTTCTCTAGAGCCGCGGTGGTAATCTTCAGCGGAAGCTCGCTTGCGGTCTCCTGATCCCCACCTTAAATAAATGCTTTCTCGGTTTTGATTCTACCTCTAGTTTACAGTCAAAAAGCCTCATTCCTTTCCCGACCTCTGATAAATCCCAGAATTTCTTATATCCTCATTTCAAGTCACTGGAATAAAATCTTTTCTCTATATCCGTCGTCGATTAAGTTTTTATTCATTTGTTTTTCATTTTGAAATCCTGTCGTCGTCTTAATAAATCCGAAGCAAGTTTTCATTCCGCATCAATTCGCATGAATCCAAATGCAATCTGAGTAAACAGCTTTAAAAAAGATTGTTTAGATTTCTCTCAAATTTATTCGCATTACTTAAAAATGTAAAAAGCTTTCAGATTTTCTAATAATTTATAGGATCTTTCGGGGTCCATTGAAAATTAATCTGCGAATGAATCCATATTCAATGAGAATACATAATTATAAACTATTAAAAAGTTTGTTGGATTAGTGTCGGATTAATGTGGATTGAAATTTAAGTAATTAAAACATCTTTAAATAAAAAATATTTTATGACTTAACTAGACAGAAAATATACCAAGAATACCACGCAAGAATACAAGAATATATCACACTATAAAATCTGATATTCGAGATTGTAACATTTCTAGTTGGTGGTTTTTGTTTACCCAACTTTTCTCCAAGCTTCTTCTATAATCTCGGCGTATTTTTTTTTCACCTGGAATTAGTGAGATATGAGAGAAATGTAAACATTTCGAAATTTTTTTAATGATAAGCGAGATTACATTTCATGAGACCATGAGGAGAAAAATTGACGCAAGACACAAGACTTAAGACCTTAGGGGTATTCAATTTATTACGCAACGCTGTTTTCTTTTTTTTTTTTTTTTTTTTAAAAAAAAGTTTCCAGGACGTTAAAGGATTTGAAAGGATTTAAAAATTTTTTCAGATTTTCAAACAATTTTGTACGAGTTAAAAAATTTAAAAGAGATTTTCTATGTTAGATGTTTCCAGTAAGGATTTAAAACTTTTCAAAGAATTTCAGAATACTTATATTTCAATCAACTCCAAAGAATTTGTAAAATTTGCAAAGATTCCAAGATATTTCTAATAGGGATTTCAACAGAATTTTAACTTCATTTAAATTATTAGAAATTTCATTAAATCTCACAAGATCTTTAAAGAATTATAAAAATCTCTTGTATGCAGTAAATAACATTCCTTGAAATTTCACGAAAACATTAGAAATCGCTTAAAATTCGTTGAAATCTCTTAAAGTTCTTAGACAAATTCGAAAATTTTGGAAAATGAGCTGAAATAATGAAGCAAATGCATGCAGAATTAATAGTATAGTACTTACTTGAGAGAAGGCTGAACCTATGAATCCATGTAGGTTCTCTGAATGCAGAAAGCATTCTCGAGAGGTTATAGTAAGGTTGTAGCTTCTCCTTACACTTATACTATATATTATATATGTATATCCATACGAAGATCTCATAGCTGTAGCGTATGATAGGATTACCCTTTACTCAACCGAATTCGCAGCCTTCATCAAAAGCTCCCTTCGATATCGTGGGACGGTAGGAGGGGGAAGGGGCCACCTCGGGCCGGGCATTATCTAAGTGCACTCTCTTTGAAGATTCTACGCCTCCGCCCAGCGAACTTTAATGCCGCTCACGTTGGTCTATGATTACCAATTTTCCCTTAGCAGACGTTACCCACCCGAATTTCAGGGATGACTATCCGGCTAATGGCGAATGATTGACGCAGATGCTGCTGAACCTGGATAACGATACGTAAACAAAAGTTGGGTCTATTTGGAAATGTATATCAACATCTGGTCGGCTGCATTTCAAATTGCAGATATTATAATGATCGACACAATATCAATTACATAATATTAGAAATGAAGCCTGAAAAAAACCATAAATAAAAAAAAAATAAAAATTGAGAATGTACTTTCTCATTTTTTTTTTTAAGAATTCGAATATTGTGATTCTTAAACGGAATATTATTCTGAAAATGCGGTTATATTTAAACGGGATTGATTTAGAAGTTCGTGGGAGGTTTGTATACTTGTTTTACGTCACGGTAATGTTTCGGAATAAATATGTGTAAATCAAGCTTAACCGGTGTCTTAGATAAGCTGGTTAATTGTTGCGACTCATTTTGACGCCGCTCTTGTTTGCCGAACGATTTCTAAAATCTCGCTGACGGCTGTCAAGTGCTATCCGACTGAGTGATTAAGGAGAGGGTTGTAAAACTCGCCAGCAAGCAGTTTTCGAAATCAAGGGACTTAGTCGCTACTGCTCTCTGGATCCACTGATTAACTCATTATAAACTGACGTCGTCGCTGATCTTTCTATGAATGTTTGTTCTTATAAATCATGACGATAAGGCACTTTTTTTTCTTACTATTTATTCCACTAAACTTTTCCATAATCTCAGGACTCAGAACCACACGTGATTTTCCATTAAACCTAGCAGTACCTAAAATATTAAAAAATTTTAATTATACACTTTTTTTTGAAAGATTAAATTTAAAATCTCGTGAAATTCCTTAAAACTTTTTCATTTTTGAAATTTCTTGAAATATTTTATAATAGAGTTCCGTAAAAATACCTAGTTTATAAAATTTAAAACTTCAATACATATTATAATATTTGCATTTCTATAATCTCCATCCAATTTCTGTTTCAGTTGACTCTAACTTCTCTGTGTAGAGGTGGTAATGAAATATCTGAAGATACAAGAAGAAATTTTGAAAACTGGTTACAACAGCAGCACTTGGCCCTTGGAATGAATCATTTGATCCCACCTCCAAATCATCAAACCCAAAGTCCCCAGCTTGATGGAACTGGTCCGATGGGTCCTACAAGTCACATAGGCCCCCCCCATCCTGCTCTTCTTCCATATTCCCATAAAACTCGAATGAGAACTAGCTTCGACCCAGAACTGGAACTTCCTAGACTTCAACGCTGGTTTAGTGAAAATCAGCATCCCACTCGTCCTCAGATTCAACATTATGTAACAGAGTTGAATTCTTTGGAATCCAGAAGAGGAAGAAAAGCACTGGATATTCACAATGTAGTTTATTGGTTTAAAAATGCGAGAGCTGCTCAGAAAAGGGCTGAAACTAGGGGTGTCAATGGCTATAGCCCACCTGGTCTCAGTCCAAGAGGGGCTAGTATAATTAGCGAAGATTGTTCTGATGATGAAGACGATTCCAGGCATCAGGTAAGAAAAATTAGAAATTACATATTAGAAATCATCCATTCATTATTTATAATAAAAGGAATAATCTACAACAAGATATTTGAAACGCATATGCGAGTCAATACTTTTGCTATAAAAAAGAAGCCTGTGTCCTAAATAAGTTCTAAGGCTCATTCTAACTCGAGTCAACCTGATGTCCGCACGACGAAACAGACTGCTATACTGAAAGCCCTTAAGAGGGTGTGTCGGCTTAGCGATATCAAAGTTGAATTGAGTGCTAAATAGGATTTTTAAAAGATGATTGTTCTTTTGTACAAGCGACGTTTTTGCCTGCGTAAATGCTCTTGCGTCTTGCGCCGCTCTCGTCCTCTGAGCTGATTGTCTGATTGACAAATAATCGACGCAACCAAGGGTATAAGAGACATTGCCTATACTTATAGTAGTTACCTAGAGCCAGCACTCGCAGTTTCAACTGTTCGCTCCTACTGCAAGCCTGGAATGCTAGCTGCAGGGAATTGATGAAGAAGATCGACTGACATCATCAGAGCGAACTTGTTTTAGAAATAAGAGCCAACAGCTGATTATATGGACAGCGAATCTCTTATGAATGCTGCTCAGGTCTCTCGATCGTTATACCTGCTGCACAGAGAAAAATCGAAGTTAGCGGTTTAGTCATCACAATGCTTCTGAATTCCATTTTTCTCCGTGTGGCAATCGATTTGCAAATCAGATAATCAGTTCAGACGACGAGTAAGACATCTTAATTTAGTATACGTACCCGCTTCTACAAAAGATGGCTTCATTCAGCTTCCAACCTTGACCTGTGTTCTCCCCATTCCTAGAAAAATGTAATACTGATAAGCATCTCTAAAAAAACCAAAGTATATCATTAAAAATAATTTTTAAGTCTTAACTGGAATTTTTTTTTAAATGTGCCTCTTTTGTAGGATTAAGTGACTGTAATCGCCTTTCGAGGCCTAAATGCTTTAAAATTCACTACCACTATATGCATAGATTTTTTTACAATTTGCTGAAGGATTTACCAAACTATAATATTTTTTTAAATTTATTATATGATTAATTTTTTTTACCTAGCTCCTAAAAATGAATACGAAAATGAACTCGTATACGCATTTTAGTAACGACATCATCAGGCATAATCTACATTAAAAATATTATATATTCCAGATTTCTAAATAAATGAATAAATAAATATTACAATATATTATAATAATTAACAAATAGATTAAATTTGTCTCTTTCTTTTGTTACAGTCAGCATCTCCTCCACCATATCCTTCAGGAAGTCCTCCCGTGGGACCATTGTCCTTGACAACTCGGCCGGAAGATCAACAGTCATCCTTGACACCATCTTCTGTAAAACAGGAAGATGGAAGAGCATCCTCTGGTTCTGAGGACGACGAAACTAGTCCAACAGGTCCACTACCACCAGGATTTCCTTTATTACCTAGTCCTATGTTCAGTCAAGGCGTCATGTATATGTCTCATTATCTCACTCCTCGTGGACCTCCGGGATGTCCAACGAATTCGCTCGACGAGAGAAGAAAGCGGAACCGGACATTCATCGATCCCGTCACGGAAGTTCCAAAACTCGAGACGTGGTTCACGCACAATACTCATCCTAGCCATGCTGTAATTATTAATTATATTCTGTTCATTATTATTCTTTATTAAGAAAAACAAGATTATTTACTGAATTTGTTGGACATTGAAAGATTTTAAAGGATTTTCAAAACTTTATATATGTAGAGGAATAGAATTTTAACATTCCATATAATATAAGTAATCTATTTTTGATAATTGTTTGTGTTTTCTTTTTAAATTGCAGTTAATCCTGAAGTATACAGAAGAACTGAACAGAATGTCCTATCGACAAAAGTTTCCTCGACTGGAAACAAAGAATGTGCAATTTTGGTTCAAGAATCGTAGAGCCAAGTGCAAGCGTTTAAAAATGGCACTTTTCGATGGAGAATCGCCTCAACCTCATCCATATCACACAGAGTAGATTGCTCATATCCCGTGTAAATATCGCTCTGATTACAAATAAATTCGTAATAATAAAGTTCCATACCCAGACCAAAAATACACTTTACACAGTACATACACTCACAAAAATACATATTACATACGTGATTACACTCAGCATTAGACGTAAGCGACATGTTACATAAAATACATTAAGCGCTTATTACATCATATGCCCGTTGATTATTATTAAAGTCTGTGTAATTATTTCGTAAGTAGTAATATATTATTATTATTATTATTATTATTATTACTATTAATATTATTATGTTTTGCGATGAGTGTAAATACGAGAATGTCGAATAAACTGTACGCCACACTCTAGAGAGTCTATAATATATTCTTCTTTATTACCTTGACGTTAATAAATTGATACAAATAAATAATAAAATTTTTCAGTCTGAACCATAATTCAATATCAATCCGAGTTTTAAAGCAACTTATGGGTAAAATACTTATATCAAAAAGTTGCTTTGAATATGAATAACAGCTACTATACTCTTTTTATTCTCTTAATTTTTATTTCATTGTTTAAAATTATCATAATCACGTCCGTACGTCTCTCAGAATTTCGGAAGTTACAAGAGACAAGAGGATGTTATCTTCCGCATATGGAAGAGTATGAGGGGAGGGTGAGTCCATAGTAGATATGCACAATGAATCTACAATTTCAAGTTGAACCTACAATGTGATTTCTAAACGCATTGGTTCGCAATAAGCACTGCAGAGTCGCACGAGAAGTCGCATAAAGCGGTTGTCCCTGGTAAAATCTATATCTGCTAAGATAAGACACTCGAGCTGTCACAAAGCAAACCCCAGCTCAAATTTTACAATGGTCAATAATTTCTGAACATCGATGGAACTCGCGTATATATCTGATCTATTCGAACTTTCTAATCATTCTCTGGAATTATTTTCACAAAAATTAATTTATACTTTATAATACATATTATTAGAAATAAAATGAATGATCTTAATTTCATTCATGAAATTGACTAAACACCGCAATCACCTCACTGACCCCCCTCATTACGCCTAGTTACATATGCAATTATTTGAAACCGAAAAACGCCTAGTAAAAAGAAAAGTTATTAATATTTAAAATCGTTGTCATTAATTGAATCTTTGTTTGACTTTAATACAAATTCAATTGCTTCTGCTGAGTAAAATACATATAATGTACATATAATCTAAATTTATACAGATGTATCTTAAGGCAAATAAATAAAATTGAAACGCGCGAAGCGCGCGCGGTTTGTTTGGCGGTGAGTATTTACAAGTATTTTCCTAATTACAAACTTCAAAGAAAAACATATATGGTTATAAAGGTAAATTCTTTCCTAATATATAGTTATTATAACGAATATTTCTTGAGAAAGCTGATATTGTTTATCAGCAGCGCATTATTATCTTCTTCAGCGGAACAAGTAGATTAAGGGAAAGATGCTCGCGTCGAGACTCGGAAAAGACAAGAAGGAGGAAGGAGCTCTCAGCAGGATTTCCAATTCCATCCAAGTAGGAATAACACGAAGATGAAAGGTGATACGATATAGCGCGCATACAGAGAAAATCGGAACAGCAGTTTCTGGATTTAATGAGGATAGGCGGATTTGTCCAATTAAAACGTCTTACAAGGATCCATTCTGCAACCAGTTCATTCGCAAAACATCGAGTCTGCAGACTTCACTTAATAGTGCCCTACAGTCCCTTCTTATCCTCCCACTCCAAGTCCTTTTATCCTCGACGTTATCGTTTCAGAATAACGCCCATCATCAATTCACAATTGAACAAACCAAAGCTCAACAGTTTTGGCGAGTTTACTAAAGACCTCGCGCGCGCGCGCGCGCGTCTTTTCATGTGAGGATTAATCATTTGGAATTGGAACCTGATGTGCATAGGTCCTTGAAGTATGTAGTTATCAGATTAGGTGTTTGTACCACTTTTGAGATAAGAAAATCAGCTAGGTAGCTTTAGACTGTGAATAAATATGTACTGGATTTATAGACTGCTTTCATCTGCTGTATCTGTATGTCACATTCAAGGAAATCAAATCGACTTTGGAATGGTAATCATGAAAATAAGGAAAAAATTTCGTTCAGGATGATGAAATAATAATGGTATGGTTAATATTAATTAGATTGGTGATATACATAATTATATGTATAATTTTAAATATGAGGTAGACTAGTATACCTACTGGAAAAGTTTTATATATAAAGAACGTTTTCTAATGTCAAAACTTTCTGTATATATACTCATCTTTTTCTTGCATATTTTTCCAAATCCATTTTCCAAGACACTTTTTATAAAATTTGTATTATATTTTTCAAACTTTGTTTCTTACCCTCTTTTAAAATTAATCTTTTTTCAAACACCGTTTATTATATTACACCCCGCTTATTTTTTGCTAAAAACTTTTCTACCAGAGTTCAAAAAGACAGCAATTATGTCTGATTAGAATCCTACACATAAAGTACAATGTACAAAGGTTTTGTCAGAATATATTGATAAATCTTCCATGATTCAGCCTCGAAAAACGAAAAAAAAAAAAAAAGTTTTAAAATCATTTCAGTAATAGATGATTTGATATCATTCATATTTTTAAGTATAAAATTTCAGCAAAAAGATGTTGTTCCCATATTATTTTTAATATACAATACATATTAATAACGTGCTGTCTTATTTGTTTCGCACGCCTATACAGCAGCAATCACGCATAAAATTACTATATCATAATAAATAGAATATGTAAGTAAAATATCCGAAAAAATTATTTTTAATTATTTTGAATGGTTAAAGTGTACTGTCTGGAAGGTCGGATAAGAAAATTGAGCTAGCACTGAAGTCGACAGCAAAGTGGCTTGCGATAGGGGAGCTTTATAAAAATCTAAAAGTCAGCAACCATGGGGATAATCCCCCTATCTGATCTTAATTTGTCAGACGACATCGGCTTAATTTAACCAAGGAACTCCTCCGTAAATCGCTGTGAAATTCCTTTTACCGAGTAGTCCTGAAGAAAAGGGGAGAAAAGGAAACAAAACCTGTCATCATGACAGTTTTCCCATTTTTCATCCTCTAGAAAACTTTTATTCAAACGTTTTCATAAAGATAAAGCGGCACTGCAAAGTTTTATCGTATTAAAATGAATATTTAGTAGATATCATCTGATTTATTTTATGTTTTTTATTAACTTTAGTAAAAATTCTATCTTTTAGATGAACTATAATATTACTTTATATTAATTACATAAGCCGGAAATAAATATCAATTAATTTAATTACATTTTCACTTAGATATTTAATAATATTGAACAAATTTATTTTCATCTATAAGACTAATATAATTCTTCAAATAGCCAAAACGTTTCAAAACATTCAATACTTTGAAAAATCCTTTGGCACGTTTGAAGATATTGGTGGTGCCAATATGCCCTACACATTTCATCAATTTATTTACAACTGTCTTTAAGTTAATAGGGCGACAAAAAATGGCAACATATCCATACACCACTCCACAAACACACACACACATACACACACACACATCCATACATCCGGACAATTTATTAGAATGTTTTGTTAGACATTTATCACGTGAAGAAAGTTTAATTAAACGATTTTAAAAATATTAAAAAATGTATCGAAAACAAAGCTTCCCCTATGAGGAAGCAAAAAGAGTTGTTGAACAATAAATTTAAGAGTATTGTTTATCTATTCCTTGAATGTAATAACTAATAACCTAGGAAATGTATATTATAGGCATATGAGCGTAAACGAGAGAGCATTTATAAAGGAGAGTACTGTATATGTGCTTTGGCATTCAGAGGACGTTATTCTTATCTTTCTATCCGGAGAGCTGTCAGCAAAGTTCCTGAATAACGGGTGCAGAGAGCCAGGATGTTTTCCTATCTCTTGGCTAGGATATGCCTATAACTATATTCTGTTTCTATATGACTACCGGACATTTCGCAATAGATAATATTCCACAGGACGATTCGAAGGTTGACTCTACACAATTATATGTATGTACATACAAAAAAAGTAAAAATATCATAAGCTGTGGATCTGTTGATTGCAATAAATTATAAATTAATTATTATGAATAATTCAATTATAATAATATTATATATAATTCATCAAAATTCAAAATTGAGTCATGCTGAATTCTGATTAAGGTCATTTTATTTTTAAATATAATATTTATCTTATCACTATTATAGTGCACTAATTTAGATTTTTCGTATTAGTCTTTAATTTTGATTCAGATACATATTTGATAAAATAATAATAATATTCAACAAATGGTAATAATAATAATAATAATAAATAGTAATAAAGTAAAAAAAATAAAATGGAAGGACTTAGGATGAAGGGTGAAGGAGAATTCGAGACCTCGCAAATTAGCCGCAGGATTGGCCTCGTGATCCTTGAGGGACGTGAATCGCCGGTTCTGTCGGGGGTAGTAGATGAGGTCGTATAAATGAACTCTGACCCCGCCTTCTTCTTATTCTTTAATCCTACCCCGCTTGGCTGGCTATAAAAGCTATACTAAAAATTACGAGTCGGTAAAGCTTTGAGCTTCTAAGCAGCGGCCGGGCGATTGAAAGTAATGAGACGCGATATAGCGAATCTCAGAAAGATTTTCGAAAGTACGTACTATCGTCGAGAGTATGAGTAGGTACTCATGTCGAGAATTCGTAGTTATTTAAGAGCAGATAGAAAGAATGAAAAAGGAGATGAAGAAGGCTATATTAATTAAATAGATAATTTATTGACAATAAGGGTCTCCCACAGATGAAAAAATAGATTAGTTTTATATGTAATCTGCTATATAATTTGGTCGATAAGATATTAAACGAGAGAAAAAAATATACTTGGATTTACGACAATAGTAAAATAGGAAGTTTCAAGTATGTATAATTATATTTTTTATTAAAGTGCAAACAATGAAAATATTCCGAAAAAATCGTAACATTTATAATAATTTTGTGTCCCTGACTAATGAAATTAATGAAATGATATGAAAAAGAAATAAAAAATGAATATGAAATGTCTCGAAAATCTTGCATAAATATTTCGCAAGTTTTAAGAAGAAAAACAACATAATCGCTATGTTGGTTTGCTAGTTTTTGAAAATATCACTGTGTACAGAAACAGATTAGGTATTCAACAATTTGAAGAAATAACTCGAGAAAAAAGGCAAATCAAGACTGGAGTCGACATCTGTCAGATTTCTATGCGAAACACATTTCGACCCGACGCCTTAGAACTGCAATACGAATATGCAGGGTAGAGTAGGACGGGAAAGTGGCTCGGAAATCCATCACGATATTCCGTTCCAGATTATTTCTGATCAAGTCTTGTACATGATAAGTTAAATCGTGCAAAAATTTGATTGTGACGTGTGCCAAGTTGATTAGAAACAGAGTAGACTGATTCTCGAGTTCTCTAATAGCTCTGAAGGGCTAATTTTATTTGTCAAAACCTTTTCTCTTTGTTGAAAGCGTCGATTGAAGCATCCATAGTCGCTACCGAGCTGAGAAGTGACGCCTGTAGTCGATTTACTTTCAGAAATTGATTACAGAAATTGGTAACACCAAAGGAAATTTTGACTAAGAACCAGGTAAGTCTGAGATTGGAAGAATTGTTTTAAGCGTGTTGGTGGAACCAAGTTCTAATCTAAAAATTTGATTTCTTCATTTTACTCAACAAATATTGAGAGTGGAATTAATCAATTTTTAACTAGAATTATGCACACAGAACCAAAAAATATCCAATTCAAGCATGTACTTTTTCATTGAAACGAAAATATTGAATTTTGAAGATAGATTTTGAATTGTTCGTTTTATGTAAAAAGTATCAAAACTAAATATTTTTTCGCTCTGTATGCAATCTTATATTTAAAAAAAGATTAGTGCTACAGAGCGAAAAAATGTTTATCTACAATTTTCGTTGAGTAAAAAGGAGAATGGAATTTTGAGTTTAACACTTGGGTCCAACGTCCCCATAAGGGCATGTGATACTTTACCATAAGAGCAATTTAGATTCCCCAACTCTACACTCGCAATAATAAATATTTTTTCCGTCTGTAAAAAATGAATGAAAGTGACCCAGTTTTAGCAAAAAAAAAAAAAAATATATTTATTATTACAAGCGTAAAATTTGGGAAATTAAATTGCTCTTATGGTAAAGTATAACATGCTCTTAATTTTAAAAATTGAAATTCCTTAGTGTCTTTTTTTCTTTTAGTAAGTTACAAACATTTTTAACTCTATATTTCTATCTTATCAGCATTTTTTGATCCAGCTATTGACCAGTTTGATCTGGCCAATACATATATACATTTATAAAAAAAATTATTTTATAAAATTTTGAAAAATTTAATTTTGTTATCTCAATTTATGTAGAAATATATAGCAGGATGAAAATGTCGATAAGGTAGGTAGTATTTTCCAAAAATAATGCATATTTTTTTAAGTGCACACATTTTTTTTTTAATTAAAAAAACTCCGTGGTGAGTAAAGCAGAAATTGATTTATATTCTCAATTTTCCCGGTTAGTAGACAACCTGTAATTTTACACAGATGTAAGTCTTCATGTTCTTTACTGTTTTCCAAAGTTTACGAATCATAGTTATTATTTGTCGCAGAAAATTGAGCGAAATAAAACTTGCTCATATGGTAAATAACATATGCTCTTCCAGTAAGAAGAAACCGCGATCAGAAAATTTGATTCGATCTGAGGTTTTCGTAAATAATAACTTTTAAAAAATATCTGTTTTAGTTGTAAAAATATAATAATGATACTTATAATTCTTTATCGGATGCATTTTTCTGATTTAATTAATAAAGAAAATTTGTATATGATTAACCATTCTGGAGATGTTGAAGTTTTTAAAAACGGAGCAAGCTGCGGTAACAGTTGTGAATATAAAAAATTTCTCTGTTTCAGTTGACTAGCTGATGTACGTCACTAGACTAATCCTTTTCTGACTGATGACTGACGATTCTTTTCTGAAATCGACTGGATACCTAGAAAGAAATAGTCCAAAATAGAAAATTACAGCGAAAGATTTGTATCGTCTGGTATGTACAATTGTTATAGTATAAGATTGTAATATATTATTTTAAATAGATAATTCGTGTACATCTTAGAAATATATACGACCTTAGCTAGCGAATTTTAACTGTAAACATTGTTCGGATCAAACCACTTGTAAATAATAAAACATTCCCAAAAACATAATTACGCATTCCACGTTGTGACGTAATAATACAAAAATGTCCGTATACTGGTGCATAAACAAATGTGATAAATGCATAATTAAATATTAAAAGTGCAAAACAGTGTCAAAAATAGATTAACTGGAAGGACTTACCGTGGATGTGAAGGTATTTTTGGCATTGTTTTGCACTTTTAATGCTTAATTATACATTTATCATATATATTTATGCACCAGTATACGGCCATTTTTGTATTATTACGTCACAACGTGAAATACCTAATTGTTGTGCACGCGTCTCGCAGTATGAGTTTTTGGTTTTGTTTAGATTTCGTCCACGCAAATTACGTCATACAATTTTTCGAATTGAATTATTTTTCTTCTAACACTTTCCCTCATTATTTATTTTTGCCTTTTTTGAGTTAAAAAATATTTTTTTACCTGCCTTCCCTCCCCAATAACAGTGTGACGTAATTTTTGAATGTTTATACGTAATTGTCTTCCATGTATTCAGATTTTGACAATTTTAATTAATCCGAGGTGGATATTGGCTGCGTCTATTAAAAATATTTGCCTTAGGAAATAAATTGTAACTACAAATCTTGTTTGGATCCGAACTTCTGTAAATAAACAACATCATTCCAAAAATGTACTTCTTGCTAATGTTTCGTCCACAAATTACGTCACGAAATTTTCCGAGACTTTTAGTATTTACCCATTATGCTTGTATACCTTTTTCGAGTTTTTCCCTTTCTTTTTACCTTCATTTGCATTTTTTTGGACCCCTTCTTTCCCTCTAAGTGCGTGACGTAATTTATGGATGAAACCACAAAGATTAAATGTAATTATCTTCCATGTATTCAGATTTTGAGAATTTTAATTAAACCGGAGTTGAATTTTTGTGCCGGTTTAACCTCAAGAAAGTAATTGATTTTCATGTATTTTTTTAGAGCTATTTTTATTGTCTTCTTGAAAATTATTCTTAATTAATTCAAATCTTAAAAGAGTTCTCTTTTCATTGCAAAGGAATAAATATGTCTAGAATAGGGGTAATGTAAGAAATATAAATGTAAACTTCAGGAAAAAGTTGAAGAAATATATTGTTTTACTACTTAAATGTTTTTTACTGTGTCATTGTTTTATTTACGCTGATGACAGCGAATTTCTCTCTTTGCTTGTGTAAGACTTGCAGGTAATCTGAAATCGTGTTTTCGCACTTTGCCTACTAGAATTTTATATTTGAATAGCCAGATACAAAAATACAAAACAAAATATACATACATATTGTACTAAAATGTTATTAAAATAAATATATTCTACAGTTGTAGAAAAGTTGTAATTTCTTGTGGAAATATTTTCCATCAGGGTTGATTAATGAAAATAATACAAACGAAAAATAATATTCTCATTACAGCTCCCTTCAAAAATGTATTTCCCATTAAACAAGAAATGAGACTAAGCTACTTAGCAGCTCCACTTCCTAATCTCAATTTCGACAAATCATCCGAATCTTATCTGTACGTAAGCCACGAAACCTAAATAAAAATACCAATGAGTTTTTCCTAAACGGATTACATCAAGAACTCGGGTTAATCTGAAAGTACGGACTGGAAAAATCATATATCCAGAAAGATTGTCTTAATTGATCTACAGCCAGCAAATATTATATCGTTAAATCGTTATACACATTAAGACCTCGGATGCTTACGTGTTTCTGGTCATTGGGCAAGATCTATTCTACGAGGGAAGAAACTAAGCGCCGGAGATCATACCACTTAGCCCTCTCCTATCTTCACCCCCCCCCCCCTCTCTCTCTCTTCTCCCTCGCTCTCCTTCCAATGTCGAAACATTTTTTGCGATCGTAAATAAAAGAAATCCTTGCAATGGCTTTCGCCAAGGACCTCACTCCTTTCTTCCCTTTTTTCTCGTCTCTCCCAAGTTATTAAGAACCTTCTCTCACCCCAACCTTCTATTTTCCTCCCACCCTCGTACCATGCGAAACCGCGTTACAGCCTCAGCGTCCCGCAACCCAGTTAATTCCTTAACCCTTATAGACTTCGAGAAAATTTAGGGACCTCAGTTCCTAAGACGGGCGGAATAGAGACTAAGGGAGATATAATGGGTGAGAGAGAAATTTTGAGGAGAAAAGGGGGGAGAGAGAGTGAAGATGTGGGAGAGGAAGGGGTGAATGTGTATAGCAGGTGCTCTTGGGATCCCAGCATCTTATACCCGGACGATACATAATTTATGTCGCGAGAGGGGCTTAAGACAGTATTAAGATCGGCCGTACTACTCTTGGCCAGTTATTACGACGTAAGAAATCTCGAAGGTCTATCGAATTCATAATCGAAATATCTACTCGAATCAATTTATGAGAGAGACGTGATTACCATTTTTTTTTCATTGGAAATAGATGCGGTTACTTTAGAATAAAATGGAAAAGGGGTAGTATTACAGGGGTTGGCGAAAAAAATTTTATGTATCAAATTCAGTTTAAATTTATGTTTGAAATTTGATGTAATTTATACAGTAATTTTAAAGGTAACTAGCAACTATGATTCGCGCACAGAACGCGCGATTAATTTCACGTTCTTGCACCACTGTTGCTAGGTAAAAAGATGCAGAAGATTCTAAATACGAGCTGTAAAAGATATCATTGGGAATGTTCCATAAAATTTTTGGGACGCTAACAATTGCCGCAAACTTTCCGAAATTTCCCTAAAGCAAACCAAAACTCAAATTTTACAATGGTCAATAATTTCTGAACATCGATGAAACTTGTATCTGATCTATTCGAGCTTTTTAATCATTCTCTGAAATATTTTTACAAAAATTATTTAACAAAAATTCATTTATACTTTATAATATTATACATATAAAATATTATATTATACAAGTAATATTTTATATTATTTTCTATTAAATATTTGCAGTAACAATTACTAAAAATTCCAGTTGTGCTGTACATGAAAACGAGGTAAATAGTTTTTTCTCTCCATTGCGCAATAAAATAGAATAGGTACTTTGAAAAACATATTAGTTAGAAAAATTATAATAAATTATACGTATGTTTCATTGGGTTCTAATGAGTGAACAATAAACGGAGCTAATGAGGATTTTTGATGGAAGGGACAATGGTGGCTCCACTAAGGAAGTATTTATGCTGGCGTTTATAACATGCGTAACAAACATTTGCTTTAAAAGAAGGCAACCAAGCGCTTATAACCGGGAACATTTTGTTTGACGATTTGATCAAAACTTTTCTTTTGATGAGTGAAACCCTCATATGGGGATGCGACCCGCCACAGCTTTTATCCGCTATCAATTGAGTCACCCCCTCGGAGAGCAGCCCTTCTAGCCCTCGCGAAACCTTATCCTTTCTCGGATCCGTCGACGGTTCTCTGTTTCGATATTTATGGCTTTCTGTTGTATATTACGTATGTAGACTCAATCCGCTCTTATCACGGTCGATACATCTGGAATTACACCAGTGTTAGGTTTTTTTTCTGGGTCATAAATTATTATTATTATTTAAATATTCACTAAAGTCTGACTGTAGTGTATAAATCTATACAAAACTTTTCAATTTTTAATAAAATTGCAGTATGTTAAAAATCTCTAGATCTGCTCAATTTCTTTCTTGGAATTCATTTATTACGTTCGACAAATGTTCTTTCTCTTTGACATGGTGTGACTTAAAAAATTTTGCTCTGTTGATGAAATTTATGACTATATTATATTTCGAAGAAAAACTACTGCACTTTCTTGAATATTTGGTAAACAATTTGAAATTTAAATAATTATCCCCTCTGATTTATTGGATAGTAATAATTAGATAGATTATAGACATATGTCACTTGCATCATCTAAAAGTTAGGGTCTTCTTCTGAGTTGATTCGCGTCTATAAAATATCAACTCTGAAACTATTTAGAGGTAGGTTTTCGTATTTTGTGGCTTATTTTAGTAAGTGTGTATGTTTGGTATTGTAGGTGTTCGTGTAGTATAAGCTTCTCTCGTGCTACGCAAGGCAATACAGATTTATGTAAGTATTTAGCACAGGCTCTTTGCTTTATCGCAAGCGGCCCAGCCAAGACGTCCTCTGCTTTGATACCCAACCTATTCGACGAATTCTAGAAAAATATTCTTTTTTTTACCTTTTGTGATATATGTATACACTTTAGAGTTTACAAAAAATTAAAATTGTACAAAATAACGCTAAAGTTTACAAAAAAAGTAATTTTGCGAAGGGTTTTAATCAAACTTTCAATTATGAGATTCGCAGATGATTGGTGTGAAATCCAGTATGGAAAAAACATGACCTCAAAAAGATCTTAACAAGAAAATGTTCGTAATACATATACTGATCTTATGCTCCTTCTAAATCGTGTCTAGGGAATATATATATATATATATATATATATATATTAGATCAAAAGAGCAGGATTGACTCGTTGTATGCCACTACGAAGACAACTAGACAAGGAAGGATTGTGTTTGGTGAAACGTAAGAGAGCTAAAAGCCATCGCCGTCGTCGTATCAACCACTTCGAGGTCACCCTCCTCTTTCAGTTTTCTTCTACTTATTCCTTTTCCTATCGGTCTTGACTTAAGCCGTATGGAATTCTCTTCGGCCCTTCAGAAACGAGAACTAATCAATGTCTTGGAAAAGACTTTCCTCAAATTCGTCAAAGGTAAGACAACCTAAGGCTAATACAATCTTGCGAAATGCGAAGCTCATGCAATTGATACAAGCTTTATTAGGGGAATCTCTTCTTCTGATGCACATCTTTCTTTATACATATATTTATATGTGTACCTTCCATATTTCATTTTACCAAACATTTTTACCCTGAAAACGTAACAAGTTTATCCGCATTATACTTACTATTCTACTAATTAATATGTTTTCACCTGATTTTTAGCCGCCTTTTACCAACCCCTTTTCTGACACCGCTTTACCACCATAGATTTTCTAACTCTCCTTTTCCATCCTCTTTCCAACCGCTTTTTTTTCTCACATCCTTTACCTATCCGGTCTGGTAAATTTCTTTTACTACACCCATTTTACTGCTAAATCCTTTTCCTACTCCCGTTTTTACCCCTTTCTTTCAATCGCCTTGTGCCATCCCTTTCTCCTCTCTCCTTATATATCTAACTTCCTTTTACTATATCAGCAGTTTTTTAAAAACACTTGCCCATTTTAAACATCCGACTTATTATTCCTTTTCCCTGCATGCCCTTTTCCATAGGCACCTTTTCAAACGCCTCTGTTTTCTCCTTTTCTTGAGAAGAAAGTACGTGAAATATTTTTATTTTCTTTATATCAGCTTTAAAATGTAATTATTTGAAAAATTATAGTCGAAAAATTAATTTTTGAAAATTACGAGTAATCATAAATTTCTTATTTATTAATCTTATAGGACGATCGATTCGTCTCGACACAAGGATTCTTTTTTCTTTTTACATCTGCTCTTTGAATTTTATGATTACATATTTGAGAATATATTGAAAGAAAAGAAAAATTTCTTTTGGTAAGTGAATTTTATCAACATTGATTTTGTCTTCCTCTATGCGAGGAAGCAAAATAATTGGAGTGGATTGGAAATAATTAAAAAAAAAAATGTTATTGGAAAACTACTTTGGATTTTCGAGCTTCTTTCATCCCATATAATAAAAATGAATTGTCGCTGAATAAAACTATATCCGATATATGTATTTTTTTCGAAATCCCCTCAGATAGTAATTACAGGATGAATTATTATACGAAAATTACCGGATCGCATGCATGATATCTAGCTGAGCTGATATAATATAAAATGAGAAAATGCCATCAGAATTAGTTTGAGGACAAATATAAGAGAGCAGATAACTGGGACAATCCAGGGACGTAAGTTGCACTACCCCGAGGGAAACCTCAACCCCGATTTCGAGGCGAGCTAAGCAGGAGCACGTCGTCCTCGGCGGGTACGGGTTAAGTATGAGTTAAGTCCTTAGTATTAAGACGCGGAGGAAGAAACGAGCTGAGACCCAGAGGCGGCCACCGGGCGGTGATCTATGGCGGGATTACGGTAGGCGGTATTTCTTCATAACCGTTTCTCCAGGTCGTTCCTTCTTTCATCTCTTCCTGCTCCTCTTCCTCTAATTCTTCAGGATTTCCGAAGTCGCTGCTATATACCAACTAACTCTAAAGCAGGAAGCACGCTCTCGCCTGGCTACCAGAACTCCTCCTACGCCACAATCACTCCCTCTCCCATCCGCCCCCCTGACCTCCTGGTACTCCCACACTCGCCCATCATCTACGTTCTATTTCTTACTTTTTATTCTTCTACTTCAACGTTCGGCTCCGACCTGTATCTCCCTACGCTACGTCGCGTCGGTATACGCGTACACACCCTGCCAACGCGCACTTAGCCACGCGGGGGGTTGTATCTTAATAACATTCATGAGCTCAGATATACCCGCCAGATTTATTGCCCCAGCACCCATGGATTCCGCCAAGACCCTACACGACCCATCCTTTACTACTGCTTCGAAGATTTCCTTTTCTCAGTCTATATCAACGAATATTATTGTATAGGTATATACGCAGCACTATACGCTTATTAGGAATATTCTTATTATTTCTTGCTGCAGCGCACGCAATGAAATATTGTATGGACAATTTACACATAATACTAATACGCGCACGATTATTTTTTTTTTACTTCCATGATAACTTAATTTATTCAACTCATTCAAAAGTCAATCACTTTCTTCTTAATCTGATCCAACGGAATTTCGCTAGTTCAAATGTGGATCGAGTAGGTTTAGAACAACAATGTATAGGAGCTAGATTTTAAAGAAATTTCGTTACATCTGCACCTTTTTATTAGAGCGGAATTCTAAAAGGATTTTTTAAGATTTTAAAAAGATTTCGCATCATTCATAAAATTTTAAAAGATTTTTAACAACTCTAGGGAATTTTAAGTGATTTTCAATGTTTTCATGAAACTTCGAGAGGAATTTTAAGAGAATAACTTAATATTGATCATTTTTATGATTTTTAAAAGATTTTGTGGAATTTCAACAGATATTTCTTCTTTTTAAAGGTTTTATATATAATTTTTAAGGATTTCATGGAATTTAATGATATTTCTAAATATTTCTGCTTTAATAAATATATTTTAAAAGATAAAAACGTATTTTAATTGTTATCATAGAATTTTAAAGAATTTTAAGAGATTTTCTTAAACTTATTTAAGCTATATTTGAAAGTTTTTCGTGAAATTTCAAGTGATACGATATGTCATATCGATGTGTATTGACATTTACCACCCACCATCACCATCATCATACTAGTGAAGTGACTCAAAATGTTCACCACGGTGGAATTTTTACGGTAGGGCAGTCTATAAATCAATATTTTAGAGGGATTATACCTGTACAGAGTTTACAGTGTATATTATAACTACATGCATATATGCGCGGCATTTAAGTATACAAGTAAATTTCCATATAGGTTTCATGGTGGATTAAGTGTGGACCATATTTACTTATATTAGTATATAGGATAAGACGTACGCTAGTATAAGTCGATGTCGTGCAAATATATAGGTCCTTTATTAATTGGCAGGCAGGACATTTTGAAAGATAGGAATGGGTGAAGACCACGTTCTCTCTTTGATGTCTCGGCAGTGTGGTCCGGCATTTCATACGGTAGTCTTAATTAATTAATTGGAAGGTTGGCTCGCGGGGTTCGATAGTTTCAAGACGAGAAGTTTCTTATCTCAATTACATTATATTTAGGAGTGGTCACTTTTTGCTTCCTTATATTTTCCAAATTTTATCAAAAAAAGGTGACTGTGCAATATGCAATTGCAATTCCTTTCAAGAATAAAATAAATTAATTAAGGTCATGTATCAGTTATCCAATTATACTACCTGCTTAATCATGCGCATGCTATAACGTCTCTGTTTTCATTGCCATTTTTACATTGATAAAGATATCGTATTGAAAATTTGTAAAATTAAACAAAATATACTAGCGTACATTTATCTGGTGCTAAATTTTTATTAAAATAAAACACTTTTCAAGATATAACGGATAGATTAAAAATATATGTATATATGTAAATCTCGAGGTTTTTTTTTCATTTAAAAAAATAATTTCTTTCTCAGAAACAATTTTTTTTTGCAAATTGAATCATTTTCAATTGCAATGATTCCAGAAAATATTATTTATGTTTGATTGAGCCGTGAGACTTTTGTCTCTAAAAAAATTTATTTTTTCTTCTGCTTTCGTCGATAATAATTTATTATTATTATATTATTAGGTGCCATCGAAATGATAGCAATTTCTGTATACTTAATGTTGCTCGGAATAATTTTAGAATTTGAAAAATAGAAGCTGGGAATTTTTACAAAATTGTGCTTCTGGTTTAAATATTATAGGAAGGAGCATTCGTGCGTATACGTATACTTATAAGCTTGAAGGGTGGTTTATGTATTACGGGTAAGATATCCGATGATTTAGCTGCGGACTCGAGGCTCTCGGGAATGGCGAGTCTTATCTTACCGGTACCGCAGTAACCGCGGTGTAATCTTTTATTAATTCTCCGACTTACCAAATTTATTGTGGCTTTTGTTTACCGCGACGCCACGCCGTCTTAAATCTCGCGAAACTGCCCTTCTTTGCATTATCTGAACTTCTTGCAACATACTCCACGCCGAAATTTCTTCTGGCCGGTGAAAAATGGTATTTGTATTCTAATTTTTTCAGAAATAAAAAAATAAGACTTTGAAAAACTTTGATAAAACACTATGTCAATTGAATGGTGAAAAAATGTCGACTGTATTGATCATCTTCTATCAGCATCCAGTGCGCTCCATCAGTTAATACATAATGATTAATCAATTTAATCACAATAACTCCCAACGCAAGGTTTCGTACTGTCAAACTTTGATCCGCAAGTGTGATGTGTTAGAAAATCGAAAAATTGACACCGCGGTTTCTTGTATGCGAGAATAAATATGTTCGAAAATTTATTTCTCAACAAAAATAAATATTGAAACTATTTGATATAATTTAATATTCTTATTTTTTAAATATAAATTTCGTGAATTACTAATGCGTCTAAAAATATGAATTTTTTCCAATTAAAACGAATTCAAAAGGAATTTGAAAAATTTTAAGATTTATGCAAAAGCAAGTGTCCTGCTGTTGAGAGAAAAATTAAAATTAAGTGCAATAATTAACATAATAAGAATCCGAAAAGTTTCTTATTAAGTAGCTTATATATAGGTAGGTGGTATATATGTATATTGAATTTCAGGGACGATTAAGAAGACTTAATAAGCTATCATATAGCTTAATTATGTTATATTTGTGGCTGGATTATTCAGGAATGAATAAGTATAATACATCATAATCCGCAGGTCGTTTCGAGACGCATGTAACATATATATATATATATACGTCAAGTTGGCATTTTGTGATATTCGCGAATTCCGTGGTGGGCGAGAATGGCGCTATATTATTATTAGAGTCCCTTAAGTCTACGAGCCTTAAATCTGCGATAAGTTATGGGTACCCCTCGCCCCACACCTACAGCTTTTCCTCCACAGGCAACCCCCATACCTTATACCTTTTCCCTATAATATCTTAGTCTACGACGGAGCCTCTCTCCGGCCTTTATCTCGCATACATTATACGCTTCTCTGCGAAGCGGAGGGGGTTCTGGGGTAATTGAAAATAACTACCACCCAAAACCGAAACCTGCAAGTCCCTTATATGCGCGCTGATGCGCGCATAACCAAGACGAACCACCGGGGATCATCTGCTGCTGGCTTAATGTCGAGCGATGATATTAACTTTTTTTAATTCAGGTATATATGTATATCTTATTTACATCTTAGCGCTTAAATTTTATTTGTTTTAGTTTATTAGCAGAAAGAACTTTCTAGTGCAAAATGTAGGTACCTATAATTATTTAATAAAGGAATTGGATTTATGCAATTTATGTTTATTTTGTTAAGTTATAAGTTACAAACTAAGTTGTTCTCACTTCTAATGGAAGAAGCATATAGGTACATTTTAGGGGTCAGAAATAGTTTTTAATTTTTTTAACAATAATTTAATTAATTTTAATTAATTTTAATTCATTCTAAAAAAATATATTTTGGACTGCATAATTATACTGATTTGACAAAAGATGAATTCAGAAGTGTACAAAAATTAATTTAGTGTTTTCAACAATCAGAAGTTGTAATATTAATATACATATATAGTAGAATGAGAAATATCCATGAAATTTTGTAGAAAAAATAATTATTTAAATAAGTTAAATTTGTTTAAATGTTGATAAATATTCTACTAGTGAAGATCTCTGATGGTGTCCGAGGTGTGTCAATAGTAGCTATTTATTTAACAAGTGCGTGGAACATCACCAATGCTGCAGTGTAGTGCTTTCGGTGCTGAAGAATACTATAAGAGTTCAATCATAGTCTCAACTCTCAAAACACACTCGTTGGACCTTACTTATTTACACCTCTATATAGAGATGTTAAAAAGATGTCCTAACATTTTAAGGAATTTTAGTATATTTCGTGATAATTGTCGCTCTTCTTTAAATCGCTTTCTAGTAATGGGCTTATAAATTTCCAGAAAGCTGACGACCCAAGTTTCTCTTTAGCCTAAGAAAGAGTGGGATACTAATGTTAAAAGAGCGTCGTTGCTTTAAAGTTTTTAAGTCCTTGTACCAACGAGCCTTCGCGTGTAATGTCTTCCGCGCGTACCAGCCGACATAAGCTCAACGTTCGAAACTTGCTCGTCATGACAAGAGCCAAATCCGACGTAACCAGGTTGTCAGATCCTCTTTTGATTCTCCTAAAACTTTTCTTTAAATATTTCAAATTTAAACTTTCTTCATATACTTTTTCAACAAATGGATATTTTTCAAATATAACAAGCAACAACTCAAAACATGCGAAAAGAGTTTGTAAGCTTCATAATGGGAAAATCGAGATATTATAGTATATATAGAATAAAATCATTAGACGAAATTTAAATTTGGAATTAAGGCGCTTTTTGTAATCCGGCCGAATTTCACCTGCTGCTATATTCGGAATAGATTAGATCCGTGTGCTGAAATTAAGTCTCTGCTGGGCATTGCAACTATTGTAATTTAAATTAAGTCCTTAGAAATTTTACCAAATTAAGTTATGCATGTCCGAAAAGTATTTTTATTTTCTTTTACGCAATTCTCACTTTGAAACAAATATATATTACAAGAAAAGATGTGTGCACGTTACAAAAAAGGTATATATGTTAAAATATGAAAATGGTTTGGCTTTTAAGCAATAACTTGAATTTCGATATAATAGCTGAAAAGAAAATTCTCAAAGATAAATTCATTTTCTTGGAAAGTGAGTCTTAGATAGCTTAATCTTTATTTTGAAAAATTGTGAAACATCAATTTTATTATAGAAGGAGCATGCATTCATTTTAACCCAGCATAATTTGGAGAAACTGCACTTCTTAAATATGTACAACGCAAAGCTGATGCAATATTGCCAGAATTTTTGAAAAAACATGGTTATGAAGTTTTAGCCGCCTGCTCTTGAATCTTCTAAATTTATTTATTATCTCGCATTTCTCTCTGAGTTTCCCTCGCTTCCAAATGTTATATAGATTCTGAGATAGTTTAAAAATCATTTCTGTAACATATTGTAACACTTAAAAATCAACTAATACATACTGAAATTTTTAATAGTTTTTACGCATGCAATTATAGAGTGTAAATATTTATTGAAAGGTTATACAGATAATTATTTCGTGCACGAAAAAATTCTTATGGTTGTGACAATCACAATATATGATACAAATACAATAATTTACAGTTTCCACAACGACGATTGCATGTGTTGTCACAACCACAATAACTATTATATGACACCAACCACAGCTATGAAACTAACCTATTACGAACTATTATGAAATAGTTTGGCAACTATTGAATAATAGTTGTTACATAGCTATAGCTATGTGGTTGTTGTCACACCACAATTTTAGTTGTGGCATGCAATTGCAAATTATTAGTTGTACCATATTTTACTATTTCTATGGTTATCACAACCATAGAGTTTTTTCGGTGCGGTAAAAAGTTGAATAAAGTTATAGTACAATAAAATATTACAAGTTCTATTACTAGCTTGACTTATTTTTTTTCTATGTGTAAAAGCCGAAGCCGCAAAGGTGTTACAGTACAGTTTCGTGAATATTACCCAATTCAAATCTTCACACATATACATACATTCGAAACATATCTCATATCACATTCGAAAGCATGATATGAGATAGAGAATGAATAAGACGTCGACGACGTTCGAAGCTTCAGGAAGGAGACTTGAAAGCCCGCAGAGACTTAGTAAGGAATTCGAATGCGGATTTGTCACCTGCTCTGAAAGCGTCGTCACTGCAAGAAAGAGGGATATACATATAGTGGAAGGAGGTCGAATCCTGAACAACGATATTAGACAATGCGCCGGAAACTGTAGATACCAAATGTAGCGTCGTTGAGAACGCGCTTCTCAGTCACTTCGGAAGGGGCGAGGAGGTGAAAAAGGGGAGGGGTTGAGAGTCCTGACAGATGTGTCCCGCGCTGAGCTACTCCATCCCCTGATCTTGTTAAGGGCGCAACGAACCACAAACATCAGGCACCCATTCAAATTTCAACGAGAAATCCACCCACTTAGGCCCGATTCTCAACCGAGATGTCCCGACGTCCATTAAGCTCTCGAACTATAAAGACGCGCGACGATCCTTCTTAGAAAGATTCGTCCCAGTCGCATAAGATGACCTATTTTTGTTTAAAAGTTATTTATTTTTGTTAGAAAATGTATTTATTTATACATATACATATATATATATATGTGTGTGTGTATGTCACGCTCTTAACGATCCTGCAATATCTTTTGAACGCGTACAGATAAATTGATGAAATTTGGCATATTTATTCCACTATATGTAGGTACCAATTTGAATTTTTTTTACAAGAGTTTACCAAAATATTTAATTTTACAAGTTTTATGCACTTTTATAATTTTCGTAAAATTCATTTTTCCACACTATAACTTTTTCAAATAATCAACATTGAATGCTGATGTAAAGAATATTTAATGCTTCCTCTATAAGGAAGCAAAGTGCTATTGTTGAATGAGTACAAAAGTTGATACAAATTGACAGTTAGTTTAACCATTTTGGTTGACCCAACCGCAACAAATTTTCTTGATACAACGAAATTTTGTAAACGTTAAAACATAAAAATAAATATCTTAAAAAAACTGTTAATAATCATAAGAATATGTGAATAATCCTTGACATATGTTGACGCGGTTTAACTCTCGTTCGTTTCCAGCTATAGGAATAACTTAATTGCCTGCCATAGGCTGATTCATTCCAACTTTTGCTCAGGGACAAACATTTAAGGACCGGATTGTAAAATATTTCGAAATTTAGATAACGCTCGACTTAATATAGCAATATAAAGTTGGTATCAGTATCAACAAATATCTTTTCCTATTATAAATCTTATCAAATTCACGTGGTATTTGCCGTTTTTATTTTATACGAACCTATTTATTATTACTAATACTCTGCGAAAGACAGTATGCAATATTGCAGCAGAAGAGAATTATATCGTCAGTGCATGAATGTGATTGACCTTCGTTTTGACGCTTAATAGTGGTGAGTCATGGGGATGGGACAGTTTTTCTTTACAGATACATAGTATGATTATAATTTCATTATTTGGCTTAATATTCCTTTATATAATAGGATCTTTCGGGATAGAGCGTATCATGCGGAATTGCAAATGTGCATGGGTGCCACATGATCCGAGAGAGCGAATAAAGTTCGAATTTGATTATATTAGGAGCATGCCATAGCAATTACGAGTGCACATTTCAAAAGACATCGAACATCCCTTCGTTTTGAAATACGTGAAAGGTGTCAACCAAGCAATAGGGTGCGTTTCTCTTTATATGCTTTGCGGTGAAAGCCGCCGACATCAGCAGAAGGTAAGCCGCGTTATTTAAACTTGGATTTTAACCCGATTTATTTATCGTGGGTCATTCTAGACCCACGAAGTTATTTTTAGTAAATGTGTCTGCATTTTTGGGAGGTGGATGTGTTTATCACTAAAAATAAAATATTTGCTTACATTTTTATAATTCATATTTTAAAATAAAATTCATTAAATTCGATTAATTGAAGAAATATTTTACTTTCTTAAATTAACTTTGAATTTTGGTTATTCGAAGACTTGTATAGATGAAAATGAAAATGTTCAAAATTACCGATAACCGCATTACTTACTTAATATTCCGTTAAACGTATTAATCTTACACGAGGTCAATCGCGATTCGTCTCGGCATGACAAAAGAAATCTTCCTTCTTTTTACAGCAGTTTTGAATTTTTATTATTTGAGAACTTATATATATGATTTAAAAAAAAACAATTTCACAAAAATGATATAAATGTATACGTACAAATTTTTTAACACAATATTTTTAAAAATCCTTAGGCACATTGTATTAGACATTTATCAACTGAGGAAAGTTTAAATAAACAATTTTTAAAATATTGGAAAATGTAACGACTAAAAAGCTTCCTCTGCTATGAGGAAGCCAATTAAATTAATTAATTAAAAAGCTATTAAAACCATTGATGTATTTATTGTTTTTCTTGTATGAAATTCATAAAATTCTCACAGAACTCATTAGATTGAAATACATCAATTTCTTTTTATCTCCGGCGATGATCTGTATCGACGTTTCGTCGATTCCATTCATCTACATAGTTTAGAGACGTCTCATACCCGCAGATAGCTATAATTAAAAGTCGATCAGGCTCTCGGCTGACTCGGAGTCCTTTCGTAGATAAAACTAGCAGTCTCTTCTCCGCAGAGACGCGAAGTACGGCGCAAGAAATGAGCAAACGGAACGGCAGGATATAATACGCTATCTCTTTCGACCGGGATGGAGTTCCGCATCGGCTTTCTATATATACCTATTTTTAACGCCTTCATTTCCGTCGACTGGGGACACCGGAAATGGCGGGACGATACCTCGCGGTGTTTCAAGTATTGATCAGTTCGAGGACTTGAAATTCAGTCACCTACACTATAGGGGTGGTGGTTCTATCTACCAGACTCCCAGCTAAGACCCCACCCGTAAACTCCTTTCGCATCGCAGATTTTTAAACGTTCTTAAAAAAAAGAACACTTATTCATTAACGCACCAATTATATCAAAATGAGATATAAAAATGATAATTATTCTTAATTTCAGATAATATAAGTTCTGTCTCATTTTTGAAAAGTGCAGAACGTCGCGTCGCATCGAACTGTCCACACAATTTTAAATAAAGTTATTATTTCCACCATTTGGAGAGAAATAAAATCATAAGTTAATTGCAAAAGAGAATTATATAATTTTTTATTTTGTTCAATTCCAACGCACAAAACGGTGCGATTGTCGAATTCATTCTTAGTGGAAATATTTTATATAGTTTATATGCATGATCATCTTTCTGCTTGAATTAAGTCTATAATCGTTATTCGTTGATTAATTACGAAAATATAGATTTTTTTCTTTTCTATCATATTGACTTATATCTCTTGCGGTTACATGCCAAAAGAGGGATGGGTCAATATGATAGAAAAGGACAGAACCATCTTTGGATTAAGGTTACGGGTTTACTTTACAATTTTGCTCAGGCCTTACGATATTATAATTTCATACTTCTCGGTCCCAATATTATCACTGTTGAATTCTTTAGAAATATATGGCACGTGACCACCATGATCACATGACCATATGACCCTCATAAAAACAAAATAAAACAAAGAACAAAATTATAATATATTTTAAAATCAACTGGTTAAAAAACACATATATCATTTTTAGAATTTAGATATTTATCTTAATTATCTTGTTTGCCAATCTTAGTATCTAGCTAGATATTTAAATTGAATATCTTAGATAGTGGCTGGACACCCATTTCAGTATCTAAGATATTAATTAAGAGCGAATATCCAGATATACTTAGACTGAATATCTTTTAGATATGGCATGTCACAATTATAGTTCACTATCCAAGATATTAAGCTTGAATGGTACATAATAAATCAAAGAAACAGTAAAATTTTTGTATGACTGATAACAAAATCGTGACTTACCTAGGACCTATCTGGACCCTGGTTAGTATATATAAAGCAATAAACTTCCCCAAAAATGTATCAGTCTTTATGAGTCAAGTATTATAAGTTTTGAGTTTTTGAAAAAATGAAGGTTCTTATTGGCACTCTCCTCCTCTACTTCGTAGGTTCCTTATGTTTTGAACGTAAGTGTAATTGCAATTGCCAATCAAACTCTTGGAAATATTAATATATCACTTTCGGCTATGCAAAATTTCTTTTAATTGTATAAAAATGTCATAATACATATTTCGAAAGAATCCTAATATATTTACACTATATACTACATACATATATACCGAAATATGTATCCTATTATAAAAAGAACATGCATTTCAGCTAACTTCATGCGTAACGCTTGGTTACGCATGAAGTGAGCAGAAAGCCTAATGACATACATAAGCGTACCAACCTCAAACAATTTAAATACGAAACACGCGCGCTCAAGCGTGCAATATTATTGAACACGAGGAGTGAGTTAATAATAATATATTAAGCACATGAAACATCCATCTTAAAATAATCCATCTTACGCGGATTAAGCGCATGAACATACCATTTTTAAAAGTTTCTATTCTACTTTTCAGTTCTAAATGGGAATTTAATAAACCACTGGGATTAATCACGGTACGAGTAATCAGCCATCAAAATTGTGCAAATGCATACCATCAGATGCTGTACACGATTACAGAAAGACATATTTGCACTCATGATACATCTGGAAGACAATACTGCGGCGTTACTGATCAGGGTGCTCCTTTAGTGGTTCAGTCGCCAGCTGGACGGACTGAGTTGATAGGGATTATCCTTTGGGGCGGATCGCTTGTCAAAAAAAGTAGACCTGATATTTATGTGAATGTGATACATTCTTATTACTTGAATTGGATCGGCTTACGCGTTTAAACACATACATTGAATTACTAAATTATTCTAGAAAATTCTTATAATAATTATTTCTAAAAATACACTAGTTTGTCATTATTTCTCCAACTATTATAATTTCAAGGTATCTCCCCACTACTTTAAATAAGTCTATACCCCGAAAAATATAGCTCTACACAGAGCTTAATATAATAAGTGTCTAAAATTACAAGATTAATAATGTAAAATAAAGAGATGAAATTTTGAAATCAGGGTTTTAGGAAATGACAAAGAACTAGGATGTATTCATGCGATGTTACATTATAGGGGTAAAAAATAAAGTAAGGTATTTGAGAGGCGTAACCATATACGTATAAGACAGAGTGTGTGCGGGATCTCCGGATTTGCGCGAATTTGGTGAGAAGGGTTGGTTGATATCAACAGGTAGAGACTTTACTCTCACCCATTCGGATAAGCCGAGGGCTAAGCGCCGGCGCTGGTTAAGCCGCTCACACCCTCTGAGGGTGTTACCCACCTTCTATTGGTCCAGTTCTCCAGTTGGACGTGTGAAAAACAAGCTTGTCCTGCGCAAACAAGGAATTTAAAATTTAATCCTATATATATATACTATTACTGGTCAAAAGTATACAAAATAATTTAGAGTTTTTAATTTTGTAAATATAAAAACTAGTAATTTCTTGTTTAATTTCAGGAATCTCAACAAATTTCATAACATTCCTTGAAATCCCTTATTTAACAAAATCCTAATAAAAAACCTAGTAAAATTCCTTTAAATTTAGTAAAACCTTAAAGTCTTCCGAGGAATTGAACCTCATATTAGTGTCAAACCAGAGTGCGAAAATGTCGAACAGATGCGGCCGGGGGCAGCAGCTTAATCTATAGTACTTATGCTATATATATATATATAATGTATGTGGTTATTCCTTTACTTTTAGCATCCTAAAGAAAAGTTACTTGAACTGCAAATGCACAATATTGTATTGTTTGAAATAAAAATTAATTTTTTCATGACAGCATGCGTCCACTACTTCGGTATATGAATAATTTATCAAAACATGTATGAAAAGCCTGCTCTTTTCAATAATGTATATATATATATATATATATATACTATTACTTGGCAAACTCTTCTTCCAGTTTAAAATCGAACAAATAGACTTCAGGAGGATTTCAGATTTTCAGGTCGCAGGAACGATAAGGAAGAGGTATTATACCGACAAACCAGGCGGCGGAAGGGGAAAATATCCGCATGGGTCAGCCAAGAGGAGCTTAGACGACCGACCGAGATGGCCGCTCAATATCGGCTTTAGGATACTTGAGGTATTTATCTAATGTCTTATATTTTCCACTGTGTTGCCCATTCAAATTTCTTTTTAAAATCTCCTAGAATCTCCGGAATCGAATTCTTCTTAAAACATATTCTCTTTTATTCGATAAAATAAAACTTAACAGTTCTTAATAAAATAGTAAACTTGACTTGTAATAGTATATAATTCAAGGTTCGTTTGCACAAACCCTTTATATACACATAAGTTGCAAAATATGCATATGCATATATGTATAATATACTCTATACTGCATAATATAAAAGTATTTAACTTAAGGGCATGTAATGCTTTACCATAAGAGCAATTTAGTTTACCCAATTATACATTCATAATAATAAATATTTTTAGCTAATAAGAGTCAACAAACCTTCGTATACATGAGAGGAAGGTTTATTGACTCTTATTCGCTAAAAATATGTATTATTATGAATGTATAATTGGGTAAACTATTGCTCTTATGGTAAAGTATCACATGCCTTTAATTCAAACAAATTTCATTATGCGTTTTCAATATTTCAATCTAAATTTTCCGATTTCCCGCGAATCTAACGAAACATATATATCTCAAATGACGAACCATCACGTGTCTTCCGGTACCCCAAACGCTTTCATCAGATAACTGCGGTTATCTCGTTAAACAACGTGCCCGCGTTTGTTATCAAAGATAAGTCGGTTAGTTTCACGTCTCTATAGCGAACCGCTCCCAGTAATTGAAAACCAGGTGCTTTAGAGAGAAATTATATAAATGTAACTAAATATAAATAATATTAATAATTAAAAGTTGAAAAAGTGATTATTTCGAAGGGCCAATGAACTCGGAAGAAGATGCTTTTCTTCGAGCAATCTTTTGGTCGATCGAAGTGATATTTTATGGGAAAACTCAGGTGACGGTGCCACAGTTTCTAAAATGGTACCTCTGATACAAGAAATATATCAAAAATCATTTTATAGTAGCATCAGAATGATTTTTTTCTTATTATGCTTTACAACAATATCCTTTTCATTTATTTGTGCCCAAAGTTCTTGCTTGGAGAGATGTTCGTGTCAATTGAATCAAGTTCCTCGCACTATAAACTGTTCTAGAAAAGAATTAATAGAGTTCCCTCAAAATTTGAGTGTTTTGGTAAGTTATGCTTATGTTAATATATATATATATATATATTATGATTATATAATTTTTTCATATCATCATTTTTTATTCTATTAATATTAAAATTAAAGATTCTGTGTTCATGCTCGTTGGCGTGTGGATAAGAGATGAATCACTTTATACCTCGAATCTGATTGACCCTATTTTTTAACATTAGTACCTTATATACTCATAAAGTAACTTAATTATATTCATAGTTTATATACATAATAGAAAAAGAACGTTAGCGTTCAATTATTATTACATATTATTATTTTTTTCTGGACAGGTACAGATCTTGGATTTATCCGAAAACTATATATCAGAAATTCCAGATGACATAAATCGCTTATTAGAACTTGAGGACTTGAACTTGTCACAAAATAGACTGACTTCTCTTCCAAGTTACCTAACTGGGCTTGAAAAACTACAAAAATTAAGTTTGAGTGGGAATAACATAACGACTGTGAATGGACTGTTTTCTCTGAGTCAGGTCAACTCTTTGAAAATTTTTTACCTCTCTCACAATCCGATAACTGATTTAAATGGACTGCAGAATACAAATCTTCAGGCTCTTGATGTTAGTCATTGCGGTGAGATAATATAATAATTTGATTAAACTATAATAGCAAACCATCATCACGCGCACGTCTTTCAAATAATAACATACAAAAACTATTATTAATAACATTTTTGCTCAAAAGACTGAGGATTTTTAATTTTCGAGTTTTCGAAAGATTGGCATTCTCAAAAGTTTTTGAGTTTTCAAAAGATTCGGGTTCCTTCCAAAAATTTTGAAAGTTTTAGAAATAAAAAGATTCTTAAAAGTTTCGAGTTTTAAAAATTGTGTTCTTTAAAGATAAAAGTTTTCGAAACTTTTGGATTCTCAAAGCTTTCAGGATTTGAAAATTGTTTGGGTGCTTGCGGAGATTATCGTGTTGAAAAAACTTTCGGGATTCTCGAAAGAATCGGGTACCAAAATTTCGTGGGTTCTTGAAACCTTAAAAACACTTGATGTGTCGAGCCTTATCAAAATATAGGAATATTTTAAAATTAATTATACAAATAAAATAGCTAATTATTGTAAAATTATTCAACAAAATAGGAATAAAAGAATTTGGAAGTACATTTCTGGATGGATTCCCAAATTTAAAGACTTTGAGCTTGGCAGAAAATTCTCTAATAAGTATTCAAAAACCGTTGAGTGAAACTCTTATATGGTTGGATCTCTCGGATTGTGATTTGAATTATTTAAATTTTGATACGTTTGAAGGCCTCCCAAACCTTCAGGAATTAATAATGAAGAATAATAAACACTTAACATATAGTACGAGGTAATATTTTCATCATATCAAATTTTTCACACTATAATAAATAATAATCATTTTGTTTCACATTTTATTTTATTTTTAAATGAATTAATTTTTTTATAGATATTGTGTAACATATATAATTATATTTTATGTATCTATATAAATTTTATAGGTATAATATTTATATTAAATTTTAATCTAGCCCCATCAAGTCTGATTATATGTACCTATAAATAAATGAATTATTTCAATCTTAGAAATCTACTGTTTTTTCAGAAAGGTATCCCTTCATCATGACAAACTGGAAAGACTAGATGTCACCAATTGCAATTTGGATCGACCAGGTCTTCGGAATCTTCCAGCTCTCACTCATGCAAAATTTTCCCACAATGGAATTCACATTTTACCAGATCGAATTTTTGCCCAAAATCGAGCACTCACTCACCTCTATCTGGATTCTAATCGTATCGGATATCTCAACAAAAGTTCATTTGCAGGTTTAATATATCTCCAAGTGCTTGATTTATCAAGAAACGATCTTAAAGAAGTTCACTGGTCCATTTTTCGTGACAATAACAGGTTAAATCTTCTAAATCTTTCCTCAAACTATATTGGAACTTTGGAAAATTTGACAACTTCTGCGATTTTAGTTGATCTTTCTTCTAATTCAATTTCTAAAGTACACTCAAGTGCCTTGGTAAATATGCCTAAAATCAGAACCTTAAATCTAAGCAATAATTTTCTAGAGGACCTTCCATCAGGAAACTTAGAATCTTTGACTTTAAGAATTTTGGAACTGAGATGGAATCATCTTGTTCAATTGGGTGCTCATATGTTTGCTGGTCTGCCGGAACTCGTTAAACTTGATTTCTTTGGTAAGTTCCGAAATTTCGTCCATTTTAAATTAATTTTCCATTTT
>UCOK01009066.1:0-17232 GCA_900474325.1 Synergus umbraculus
CGCCTAGAACATTCAGTTCTGTGCTGGCTATTCACGTATGAACTTTCTTTTCATAATTCACGGGAAGAATTTTAGAATTTGTCAAGTGCTTAACTATATTAAAACTTTGCCTATTAACCGAGTTTGTGTCTCTCCTACGTGGAGTAGATTATACAGTGTCTTGGTCTTCGGAAAGTAAGGTAGGCGCCAGTAAATAACGTTTCTCCCATGTGAATTATTGTGTTGCATATTTAGAGTTACGTAATACTCAGCCAACGCCCATATGACGGCATTATATAGTTTGGCAAATGAGTATTAAAACTATTGATTTCGTGTTTTCGAGTAAATTGTGAGCATTTAATTCAAATATTACGTTTTGCTGATGTGAATTTAAGAAATTTTTTTAATGAGACGTATATCTTATAATTTAATAATTTTGATTCTCGAATAGACGCTTGTGTCATGGCTTCTCGCCATTTTGTAAATTTTCGCGTCTAATGGGTAGATTCATTCGAGATAGTTCCTTGGTTCTGAAAACAAGTTTAAAATCATTTATGGAATGTAACGTTTCAAACTAAAAGAATCATTTAATCTTTCTTTTGTTTTTCATCTCATCCGTAAAATATTGTACATTATTGTACATATATTATTGTATATTGTAGTATCATATTTCTCATAATAAATCCTGATTTTAATTTCTTTAAACTTATCATGTTGAGTCTGATTTGTCTCTACGCCCCCACGATATCCCTCTCCTAGTCGAGCTAGTTTGAGCAAACTTTATTTATTTTTTTTTGCAATTTGGTCATTCAAGTTTTGAGCGGTACTAATTGTACCTGGCGCCCTTGGCATTAAATTAATTTTTTTCTTTGGAACTTAGTTGGGTGACAGTTTTTCGACGACACTCAGAGGCCGAAAGTTCCTGTAGGCTGAGACTGTCGTTATACCCATTAGTATAATACATCTGCAAAGCGTGTTGCGCGCAGCGCCACTCTTGTGAGAAAACTTTACACATAGAAACTATAATCACCAAGGAAGCAAGGAAAGCAAGGTCTATATCTTACGACATGGGAGTCGGATAGGATACATAACAATGCGTCGTTACCATACCTTCACTCAGAGAAAAAGTTGGGTTGATTCAATAAAACAGTTTGTTTAACCTAGTTTGTTTGTTGCAACTAAAAAATTTGGTCAACGCAACTAAACATTTGGTTCCTTTGAAAAAACGCAACAATTTCATATGGTCAATTCAAAGTAATTATTTGTTTGAGCATGTTTGGTTGATTCAACCAAATAAATGTGTTGAACGAAACATATTATTTATTAGAAAATGATTTTGGTTAGTGTAAAAAAATAATTTGGTTGATTCAACCAAATAATTTCATTAACTAGCTACAAAAAACCGACATTACCGACGCGACGCGTACTATCAACCAAACTTTATTAAACAAAAAATTTAGTTGAATCAACCAAACATTTGATTGACCCTATAGCAATGCATTTATTTGGTTGATTCAACCAAATTTTTTTTGAATCAACCAAACTTTTTTCTGAGTGTTCTATTCACTGACGTCACATACATATTTACGATATGAATTATTCAATATCTTTTGATACATGTTCTGATTGATAATTTTGAACGCACCTATGGATTTCTAATTTTTTTCTACTTATCTAAGAATTTTTTCATAATTTATTTCATTTTTAAATATCTTTATAATCTACGAAAACTGAATTTTCCCATAAGGACAGATGTTAATTTCAATAATTAATTTCTCGGGTTTGAGTTTCTGAAGGGTCATGAAATTTTAACCATAGCTGAAGTAAGCTATAATACGCGTTCTGTCAAAATTACAACTAATTCTTATTTTGAGTAGTCTTATCCACCATACTCCCTTAAGGGCGTTGGATAATCGGAACTTGTAACTTTTTTCGAGTGCACCCCATTTTCATTACGGCCCTGTCCTCTGAAACGCATGAGAAAAGATATGGGGAGTTGAAACACACAACTTGAATGTTTTTTTACATACATAACACAGATGTAAATCAAAAAAACGCGATGTAAAAAATTTTTGACGGAAATAAACTTTATTGTTAAGACGCAAATTTCACGATCCGATGCGAAAGATGAAAGGAATATACTTATAAAGTTTTCGTCAACTAGACGACTGAAATTTTCTAGTACAAATAATTACCGCTATCGCCTCGTGAGCGCGTTACTAAATCGACTTCCCCTGCCGTCCTACCTCATCACCTGTCGCCTTTCATCATCTAGTTGACGAAAATTTTATAAGTATATTCCTCTCTTTTTCCGCATCGGGTCGTGAAATTTACGTCGTAATAATAAAGTTTATTTCCGTCAAAAATTTTTTACATCGCGTTTTTTTTTTATTTACAGTCTGTGCTGTGTCTATAAAAAAACATTCAAGTTGTGTCTTTCAAACTCCCCATATCTTCTCTCATGCGTTTCAGAGGACAGGGCCATAATGAAAATGGAGGGCAGCCGAAAAAAGTTACAAGTTCCGATTATCTAACGCCCTTAACATAGTATATTGTGCAACAAGTGCGAAAAGTATGCAGTTCCAAACGAGTGTGAAGTTTATACTGTACGAACCATAGATGAGCCTAGGGCTCGTACAATAAACTTCACAAGAGTTATGACTGCCTACTTTATGCATCTGTTTCACACAATCATTTTTATAACAAATGCATGGAATGTTTAATTTAAACAATAAAAACGAGAAAATTTTGGGTGAACAGCTGATTTTGACACCTAAAGCCAGCAGTGAGGTTATGTTACTGTACTAGATTCCGGCTCTTCTGGAAAATAGTTTGAGATCGAAATGCGCATGCGCGGCAGTTACAAAAAGTTGATCCTGTTCAAAATACGCATGCGCAACAGTTACAAAAAGTCTTTTTGTAATTGCTTTTTAACACAGTTATAGAATTGTTTACTTTGCGCAACGCCTATACGGGCCTCGAAAATCAAACATTCCGTGCATGTGTTACAAAAATGTAATTTTTTAAAATGGCGAGTATATCGGCTTCACATCATATCCAATAAACCTTCCTTAGGATGGCGTCCCATGATTGCATTTTGCGTTGCGTCATAATGAGAGAGAAATAGACAGAAGTATAATTTTGACTTCTTTTCTCTCATTATGACGCAACGCAAAACGCAATCATGGGACGCCAGTCTTAGAAAATAGTATATGTAATACAAATTTATAACTATTATATAAATCAAATGGTACTGCTTTATAAAAAGTTATAATATGGTAAATTTATATACAAACGATAAAGGGGTAAATTTATAAACTTGGATAATAATTTACATAAATTACAAATTAAATACATTTGAAGGATAATTGATATGAAATAATAATGAAGAAGATACCTTGTGTCGCCTCATATTAGCTCCATTAGAAAATTTCATGTTACAGACATCGCATTCAAACATTTTTCTATGAGATCGATGACCAGAATGTCCTTCCTCACCATCGTTTTCATTTTCAGCACCCTCGACACCTTCTGTACTTTCACCTGCATCGCCACCCACAAGGCACTGATCTTGATGTGTACAAAATGCTTTTTTGTTTATAGTTTCATAATTATCACAACGTTCACATCTATTAGAAACAAGCAATAAGACTGTAAATTTTAACTTTGTTACAAGCTATGATTTAATACATAAATAGAAATATCCGTTTAACCTGTAAACCTGTAAAGCACCATCACTACTATCGTAATTTGTATTTAAGGCAGCTTCACTGTCAGGGTCCAGAGTTTCATCTTCTCTTTGATTAGAAGAATTTTCAGTTCCACCATGTAAAGAGGAATGAGAATCTATCTCATTTTCCCCAGTACCACCGTCAACACTATCTGACATCGTATAAAATGGAAGGACTAGATTGAATTCTTCATTTGCTCTGCTGCTGAAATTATTATTATATCATTTCTCAAGCTGAGACAAGTGAAGGGCGACGCCTAAATAAACACAAGTCAAAAATAGCGTTGTAAATAACTACACAATGGTTATAGAGATAGAGTTATCCATTCATGATATGAAAGAAAAAAATGCTTTGCATGTACGAACCTGTTTGTCTGTGATTTAAGCCGCTTCGCGATTGGCAGACGAAACTTGGAGGGGTTATTATGATTTGTTAAACAAAAGTAAATACTTCACAATTTTTAATTCTGATTTTTTTCTCCATTGTTTTAAAAACATATGCGAGTTTTTTTCTAAATATTGTTGGATATCAAAGATTAGATTTTTATGTTTTATTTTTATCGTTTTTGTGTCATTCAGTTTTAAGAAAAAATATTAAAGTATTTAAAATCGGTAGTTGGGGTCAATTGTGACATTGTCATAATTATTATTATTAATCTGATTTTATTTTCGAACTATGTTGCTTAAAAGATTTAATATGTTAATTTTATAACTTTGTGTCTTCTAATTAGTTAACGAGTAATTATGTCACTTCCCGCGACGTTCGTTCAATTACTTTTTTATATTTGACCCCCCCAGTTTTTATAAATTAATGATATACCAAAATTTGTATCTAAAACTCTCATTATAATTTAATAATATTAGCCAATATAATCATTGTACTCTAGCTAACAATTAGCATATAGTTAACCTATTGTCTGAATGTCTAACAAAACTCTAACAGAATGTAAGATCACAAGGCAAAGAAGCGACCCATAGTGAAGTCCACGCCCTCTAGGAAACTTTCGCTTCACCCTTAACTTCTAGGTTTCATTTAAAATCTTGGTACATGCATCGGCAGAAATTCTGTGTAATAGCACACGTGCATCCGCTAAAACTGTGTAACCACACGTGCATCTCTAGTACACCGGTTGTCGAATTTTCTAATTGTAAGAAAAACACATTAGACTATGAGTTATAAACTTTCCAATATCCACACATCTTACTCTAGAATTAAAACTAAATAAAAATAAATAAATAGAATTAAATAATATAACACAGCTTTCAACCCCTTTCCAATATATAATGCATTTGCTCAAAAAGGTTTTGAGACAGCATCATAAAACTTGATTTATGAATTCTCATCTGCAAACACTCTGTAACTACATGTGCACTTCTATCATTCCTACACCTACATTTTTTAAGAAAACCGATAGAAAAATACATTAGGACACCGGTTTGTAATAAGAATCGTACGCGAGGATTCTGTACCCGCCGCAGGCATTAACTCTAGAAATATGATAAACAGTGTTCACCTCTTTCTAATAATAAAAACACTTTCACTAAAAATGTGTGGGCCAGGATCATAAAACTAGATTTATGTACCTTTCTTCGGAAATGCAGCAAAATATTTTGGAAATTTGTACAACTCCATTGAAACACAAATGTATAAAAATCGAATAAATTGATCCACCAATTCAGTCTCGGAAAATTACCACTATCGAATTCCAGCAATTCAACAAACAAGTGATCATCAACCCCTTATCATAACTTCAAAATTAGCCCTCCGAAGTGACGCTTACAACCAGAGTAAGCCTAAGTTACCATACTTGAGATCTCCAGGAAGCAACCTTGATGTAGAAAGTGCCTTCTTGGCCAATGCTGAAACACACCTGATGTAACGCTCTATGTTACACAATCAAGTGATCAACAAAAATAAGTCCTCCTACAATCGATTCAAAGAGGGTTCAACCATCTAATTTTAACGAAAATCAGTCGAATATACTATTTCTTAAAACTATTTCTCTTTTCAGTCCTCAGATCCGTACAGAAGATACACTATTTAAACCACTGCAGAGAACATGAGTCGTGTTTGAACGACCTTGCTGAACAGGTACGACAACCCTGCTTAAAATGACATTGAAATCGAATAGAAATAGGAAAGAAACCGGTTACATACCCTTTCGGTTTTTATATTGGTTTATTTCGTTTTTATATGGTCTCTAATTTCATTTTGCGAGATCTACCTGGCGTGGCTCTATCCGGTCCTTATCCGGGAAAACACAGGTGGTGTTAAAAATTAAGTTGTTAATAAATTCTACTTGCTCCTATCCGGTTTTTATCCGACAGAACGCAAGGAACATCGCACGGCAGAATGAAAATAAAAATTTTTCAAAACGACTCTAAGGGCGGCCCTGTGAACGTATATATTTTATAAAAAGGTTTTATGGGATATATGGACAACTTAACAAATATGTAGCGTCTTGTGTAGTCTTGAGTCCCATAATAGTAATTTACGATACAAGTGCGTAAAACAGGTGATTATTACGAGTGTGAAGTTTGCAGCATTTGCCTACGGCTGGAAGCACACTCGTAATTATCACCTGTTTTACGGATGTGTGCCGTACACTATTTTTTGCAACACCCAAACGAAAAAGTTGCAGTAATATAATAAATTGTGTACCTTAGGTTAATTGCTTACCAGAGTTATCTGGTTGTGATTAAAGTCACCAATTTGCGAAAAATGTGTAAAATTGTCACCTGTGCGTAAAAGGTATACTTTACACACACTTGTGACGTCAGCGTGCGTAAAGAAAGTACATTATCTACGGTGACGTTACTGAGCTTTAAATACCTACTTTACACATAACTTAGGGGCACATAAAGAGGTGGGTGTTGCAAAAAAATAATATTTCACTCCAGCTTTGACGAGAGAATGAATATTTTGTAATGAAATATTAATTCTCAGAAACGGAGAATAAATGCAGAGAGAGCCACACAGACGAATCGCGAGAAAGAGAAACTAAATATCAGACGCACCGACACCGGCGCTGAAGGAAAAACCAATGAAATAAAGAAAGTTTGAACTGCATATTCTATCAAATTCCAGTACGAAATTCGCGATTCATTGCTACACAAAACTGTCATTTACGCTAGACTTCGGGAAAGAGCATTATGAAAGGTTGACAGGAAGGAAAAACACAAATGAGCAGTCCACGCGTTACCTAAAACTGCGTAACGTTCATTTTATGTATGTACGAAAAATTGTGGTAAACTTGAAAGACACGCTCTGTTGATAATAATTATCATTTTTTTCAAATGTTAAATTGGAAATGAAATCACGAACTCAGTTACTGTATGAGATGGTATATATACTGCAAACATTTCGTGAAACTACAAACACTTATACATTATAAATTGACAAACAATACAAGTTGTAATAAACAATACATTTGAAGAAAAAGATATAACAATTACCGACAGAGCGTGCCTGTCAACTTTACCACAATTTTTAGTACATGAAATGACCGTTAAGCAGTTTTGGGTAACGCGTGGTGTGCTCATTGTGTTTCTCTTTCCTGTCAATCTTTCATAATGCTCGTTCCCGAAGTCTAGCGTAAATGACAGTTTTGTGTGGTGAATCGCGAATTTCGTACTGGAATTTGAAAGAATATGAAGTACAAACTTTCTTTATTTCATTGGTTTTTCCTTCAGTGCCGGTGTCGTTGCATCTTAAATTTAGTTTCTCTTCCTCGCGATTCGTCTGTGGCTCTCTCTGCATTTATGCTCGGTTTCTGAGAATTAATATTTCATCACAAAATATTCATTCTCTCGTCAAAGCTGAAATGAAATATTATTTTTATGGGATTCAAGACTACACAAGACGCTACATACTTGGTAAATTGTCTCCACATATCCCATAAAACCGGTTGTAAATTTTGCGCGCTTATTTGAATTTGATTTCGATAATCATCAGTTATCACGAGTCTAAACTCGAAATATATCGAAAATCTTGGTTTTAAAAATGCAGTTTTATAGTAATATAAGAAACAAACAATTAACTAATTTATTATGACTAATTAATAAATTAATTTAATAATTGATTGATCGGTTTTTCAAATAATACCGTAAAACTACAAATACGGTAGTCTTTTTAGAAATTGAAACCATAATTAAAGACCCATACTACAGTAAACATAGTTAGTATGGAAAGCAATCTAATAATTATTTTTTTAACGTAAAATGATTTTATGTTTACTTATTTAGTTTACAAAATTTAGGGAAACATTTTTTATAAATATCTATTATTTTAGGAATATAAATCATATATCATAAAATATAAGATTTAAGAAAAAGGCAGACGCGCGCAAATGCACGCAGATGATATCATATTTGAAAATAAATATCTTAAGTTATATTGTTATATAAAATAGTTAATACAGCAAGTTTGTTTCTATCCCTGAGATAAAAAAAACAGCTGTTAAACGTTCTTACTTTGCATGAGGCGGTTTACCTGGCGGGTAAGTTTTTTTTACCGATTATAAGAGAGAAATATTTACCGAAGTTAAGACACTTGAATTTTGAAACCTGATAAACTAATAATAATGTTGTCAAAAAAAGAATATATATTATATATCTTTAGAGTGTGATATTTTTTAACGTAAACTTTATCATTTTATGATTTATGATTTTTAAAGAAATATGAAGGATCATGAAATATAACAATTAAAAACAAAGGAAAAAATTAGATTAAAATTATGTCATATTTTACGCTAAGTAACGAATGATTCGCATTTAATTTTACTATATGTATTTAATGTTAGTAAAACAAGTTTACCGTAATCTACATAACTACTACATGTTTTGCGCTATAAAAAAAACAGGATTAATTACATTGTTCTAAAAATTTATTACATTTACAGTTGTATTAAATGTTTAAGCGAGGTCTCGCCTTCTAAAAAAATTAAGAAATTTATAGTTTTATAGTAATATTTAAAATAAACAATTAACTAATTTATAATGACTAATCAATTAATTTCATAATAATTAATTAGTCGGTTATTTTAAATAATACCTACTGTACACAATTATAAATGCAGTATTTTTTTTAGAGAGAACAAAATCACAAATAAACATCAATAAAACTGTGATCGTAGTTAATTATGAAAACAATCTAAAAACTATTATTTTTTATAAAGCAAAACACATGCTATAATTATTTAATTTATAAAATATAAGGACACATTTTTTTATAAATATATATTATATTTCAAAATTGATTAAGTTTTTGAAATTCATTTCATATGTTACTCTTTGGGAGTTTGCGCCTCGTCCGGTAGTGAGAATAAAGTTGAACTTAGTGATTGAACCCTGGCGATAACAGTTGAAGATTAAATAAGAATCGATTTTTACTTTTTTAGATTTTTTTTAAAGAAAAACTCGTTTTTAACACTAAGAGTTTCCATTTTACAATTGGCCCTACAATAACATGTAATCTAATAAGAGAAATATTTAAAAAAAAAAACGAAAAATTCAATAATCTAAAAAACCGACATTATTTTATTACTGTACGTTATTACTAATAGCGTTAATTATAACTATATATAAAATAATGGAAAGAGTGAAATAAATTGTGAAATAATTATATTTTTTAATGTAGAGATTTTCACAAATAAGTAATTCTATTAACGAACAATGCAAATAACTAAACATTTTTTCTGAATAAGTATACAAAATTTATTTTTCTGCCCTCCGGACAGAAAGCGCCAACTTTCCGGCCGCTGCGCTAAACGAAGTTGCCGCTTTCTGGCGTCGTCGAGCAGAAAAATAGTATACACACCTTGGCCAGTAAAAAAGAAAGCCTCAGATCACATTTTTGTCAACATCGGCTTCGCTTCGGTCGACAATTACATGTGATCTGAGACATTTCTTATTTTACTGGCCTAGGTATGTAATATACTACTTTTTTGTCTGGATCATTCTAGAATAGGCCATCTGGACGTGGTTGCGACCTAATGTAAAAAAAATGTGTATTAATATATAATGCTCCTGGATCTTCGAAAAGTCAAATTTCATTATTTATATGTGCAATATTTATATTTGCATTTGTAAATAGGACTTTTTAATTAAGGCTGATGGAATTTGAAAAACACTCATGTACAAAAATTTAGATTCCAGGGGCGCAACAATCGCGGGGTTCTGGGGGTCAGGACACCCCATCGACATATAGAAATGGACTGCTGGACGCGTCAGAGAGAAAAGTTGCAACGATGGGTAATGATTTATGATGAAATTTATAAATATCAAGTACATTTCTTTCAAATTTAATTAATTTTATAGAGTAATGTTGAAGATATCGCAAAGTCACATTCCGAAGTAATACTTTGTGTTTCAATAATTTGAAACGAAATATTGAGAGCTGCGAGGTTTCATGCATCATGAAAGTTACTTAAAATGTCCACCGTTTTTAGCATGAAATAATTTCGTGCTCTTTTAGTGCAATCAAAGTGGTTTTTCGAAAAACTGGATAGTAACAGAGGTTTGTTCACAATTTCTTTCGTTTATTAGCGCGGAACAACGGTCTCAAAACAGTAGGTGTCGGGAGCCACCATACACATAAAAACTAAATAATAAAACAAAAACAACGAATCCAAACCCCAAAAAAGTGCGTTTAGTTTGGAATTTTATTATCCGTCTAATAATTTAGACACCCACGCATATTGTAAGTTAGTGATGGGACATCGAAAGAAAAATATCGATGTTCCGCAACATCGATACATCGAAAGAACAACATCGATGTCAAAACAAAACATCCATGTAAAGAGCAAACATCAATTTTGCAAGATGAAACATCGGTGTTTAAAAAATATATTTTTTAAACAATAAAGTAATTATTAAAGATTATAATTTTACTTACGTAAAAGCTTTATTCATTATAATAATGATTATAAAGTAATTTCCGTAATGAAATAGTTTTCATTTTTATTTGTTGCTTACTTTTAAAAGCTGTTATGCGTTGTGAACAATTTGGCTGTGCAGTGCGACGTCACAGACCACATGGTGGGGGTTAGACTGTCAGTGGCGCGTTCAGATTTCCCACCCGGGTGCACCTCGGGTACTACGTGCTTTTCTTACAAATCGAAATTTCAATATGTTAGAAAAGGACGCAGTACCCGAGGTGCACCCGGGTAGGAAATCTGAACGCGCCACTGGAGAAATTCTGCAATTGACTGTAATCTGGCGCGCGATTCAAAATCGAATTAAATGGACCAATGGAAGAATTTCTCCAGCGGTAAGCCAAAACAATGCGCGCGCAGGCTGCCCCGTTTGAGAGCACTGCCTGGAAATCAATGCAAAACTGAAATAAAAACCATTTTTCAGCGTAAGTAAGTCATAAATTTATTAATAAGTATATTTTATTAGTGAACAATTCATTTCCGCTTATTTTGAGTACCCACTTGTCTCTTGACATACTTTTAATTTTTGAATATAAAATAAAATGTCATAAATTTGTAGATTATTTGACCGTTTGATTTGTGTTGATAACCCCAAAAACGGCCAAATAACCTACAAATTTATGAGATTTCATTTTATATTCAAAAATTAAAAGTATGTCAAGGGATAAATGGGTACTCAAAATAAGCGGAAATGAATTGTTCACTTATAAAATATATTTATTAATAAATTTATGACTTACTTACGCTGCAAAATTGTTTTTATTTCAGTTTGCACTGATTTCCATGTACAATTTTTGTTGATTCCAACCTTCCTAACAGTCTACCCCCCACCATAACAATAACGCTGAAAGCATTAAAGATTTCTGAAGAGAAGCAAAAAAACATCGAAATCGAAAAACACAAACAACGATATATCGAGCGTGTCAACATCGATGCATCGAAACTAAAATATCGAAGTTTTCGATGTGATGTCCCATCACTATTGTAAGTAGGTATACTCGAAGGTTTTTAAACTTCCATCAGCTTTACTTGTAATATAAAAAAAAGTACTTAAATAAAAATATATTAGTGTCAAATGAAAGCTCAATTCAATAAATGAAACAAACTGCATTTTGTCATGTAGTACAAAGGCATTTGTACAGTGAACATCAACATTTAAAATTAATTTCTACAAAGGGAAATAAATATTTGCACATATAAATAATGAAGGTTGATTCTTCAAACATCTAGGAACATTATACTTAAATATCAATTTATGATTAATTATTTTTTATATTTTATAAATATATTTTTCTCAACAGGAAAAATATTCAAATATGCAGGGTAACGATTGTTGAATTATTTCAAAAAGTCTTTTAGATTCCATAGAAATTTACCTTTAAAATGAGCACAAGAAATGTCTAGGGTTCATTGTTTCGAATGTTATTGATAATTTTATAAATCACATTAAAATGTAACATTTTTTGCAATATCTTCTTAAATCTTTTTAAGAACTTAATAAAGTTTGTAGGATAAATTTTAATTTGCACTAAGAACTTAACTTTCTTCCCGCTGTGCAACGAGACAAATACCAAAGAACTAAAATATTAAATCGTGCTAACAAAATTCAATTTACTGAACATACGTTAATAAAAGCATATAAATTCAAAAAATAATTGTCCCGAAATCATTTTGAACTAATCCTTTATGACGGGAATGTGTTAAAATATATAAATCTCCGTATGTATGGTGTATATTAAACTATAATGGGTCGTTTACTCATTTACTACATTGCTATAGATTTTGAATATGTTGTGCTATAAATCCAGCGTTTGCATTCTCTGACATTGTATTTTAAATGTAAGATTACCTTAGATGAATTTTATCAATTTTCAATCTTTTCAATTGACATGATTTAACGGTCGACTGCCTTAACCTCACAAATATGTATACTTGAAAAAACAATACGTTGTGGTAGATTGTAGAGACATGATTGTACGTGACTAATTGGACTACTTGTAAGCTGTAAACTGTAAATTCAAGTGCCCGATATTCATAGCATTTATGAATTATAATTACTCTACACTACCTGTCAATTCATGCAATCGGTCCAAATCGGTCCGTATGATAGACAGGATGGACAGGATCGACCAGGTATCAAAAGTGGAAATACGCAACGGATGCATGGGTATTACCCAATCCTGAGAAAATTACGGCATAGGAACACCTGTGTGTTTTAGTGCAATGCCAGAGTTGTCTGGTCTGGAGTGCACTGCACTTTGTCCCACTTCTCGTCTGTACGTATCAGAGTACCAGTCTGTACAGTATGTACAGTAATATTCAATGATGCCTTCCTGCCTCCTCTGTTTTGTATTGTAAATATGACCACCCAACCCTGATTCCCATAAGATGATTCTATCGCAGACAGGGTTGTGTAGTGACGGTAGGTATACAATCGAACAAAATCTCGATTGACCAAGATTCCATTTGGCCAAAAAGTGATATAGTTTGTGCTGGTGAGAAAAAGTGTTATGAAGACGGTCGTACGTGAGTAAAATGTGACTGATTATAGATATGCCTAACCTCAAATTAATTTTTCGAATTGGAAAGAAAGTGTAAAGCGGGAGATTTAAAAATGTAAATAAAGTATGAAAATCGTGCTTATTAGTAGAAAACATTTATAGAATAAATTGTTTATTTATAAAATGGAAGTGAACCGTGTTTTAGTAAATGGGATTGATTAATAAATTAGTGACAGTTGAGTGATAAATATTATTCTGATAAATAAGTTTTGAGGATGTGTATAAATAATAGGAAATAGATAAAGATATGTAAGTATTATATATAAATATTATTATTAAAAATTAGTTAATGTATGAAGCTTGCGTGCTGAAAAAAAATTATTGAGCATAATTCTGTTTAACACTTTTTAATTATGAAAAAGTGACATTTTGTAATGCTCCTCATTTTTAGGTTATAAATATGTTTATTTTGGAGGAATTGTACAAATAATTGTTAAAAAGTGAAATTAAAATTAAAATTGTAAAGTACAATTGTCAAAAGTAATCATATACAATACTTAAGTTAAATTATATTAACAATTATGAAACATTCACATATTTTGGAGTTCAAACAGTTCAAACATCATTTCTGAATACTGTAACAGCTTTCAGTTCTATCCACCTAATCCACCAAAGGGGCGCCACGAATCGCGTAATACCCCGAATTTCTATATGTCGATGACTGGAAGTGACGTTTCCAAGATGGCCACCTTACAATACATAACCACACTTTTTAAAAAATAGGTTATGTTTGTTATATTTTAATATTGACGCATGCGCACTGACTGATTCCATTCGGACTTTATATACCCATCGACATATAGAAATGGACCGGTAGCCCTGTGGAGAAAATGGAAATAGGCTTTAGAGAGAGAAAAAAAGCGTGAGAGGAAAATATGTTTCTTTCTAGGTAAAGCTGATTGGTCCTGATCTATCTAGATTATCTTATCCAAGATGGTTGAGATTTATCTCCAGCAATAAGCTTTATGTAGAAAGAGACAGGTTTTCCTCTCACGTTTTTTTTCTCTCTCTAAAGCCTATTTCCATATTCTTCACAGGGCTAGAGGTCCATTTCTATATGTCGATGATCGATGGTTTGTGCCATCGTCATATAGAAATGGACTGCGGGACGCTGTAGGAAAGCGCGTGCTAATGCGTCAGAGAGAGATGTTGCAAAGGGGTGTATGTTTGTCCCTTTCTCGCCAAAGCTAATTGGTTGAGAGCATTTTCGGTGGGTGGAGCTTGGTGGCGCTCAACCAATTAGCTTTGGCGAGAAAGGGACAAACATACACCCCTTTGCTACTTCTCTCTCTGACGCATTAACACGCGCTTTCCTACAGCGTCCCGCAGTCCATTTCTATATGTCGATGGTTTGTGCATAGTGCATATATATACAATATATATAGCTACTATTGCAGCTTTCGCAAGCACATACCTGTAAAGGCCTGATTACACGCTTTTAGGAAAATGTACTTCTTCTCACTCTACCATGTGACTATCCCATAAGTTTGTCTTATTCTCGCATATTTTCCGAGTGCAAAGTGGAAAATGTGCGAGAATGAGACAAACTTATGGGATAGTCACATGGTAGAGTGAGAAGAAGGACATTTTCCTAAAAGCGTGTAATCAGGCCTTAAAGGCGCTGTAAGCCGCCTGATTTTAATGGCGCCAAGTCCTAGTTTTTTGAAATTCATATTTTTAATAATCTGATTTTCTTCGAAACATTAGTGAAAATATAATTAGGACATAAAACAAAGAGTTTATTTAACTTACTGAAAATTATTATGTTGTATCAGTCTTTAAAATTTACATATTTAGAAACTGTGGTTTAGAACTGAAAAGATTCTCATTATTCTATAAAAATCCATTAATAAATTATAAAAATATTATTTTTAGATTGAAATAAATTAATTTTTTCATTTTCGAATTTTCTGAATCCCAATTTAACAATTTATATACAAAACGTTAAATTTGGATTACGGAAACTTGAAAACTTGGACGCTTGTAATTCGTCATTATTAAATTATTAGTCAATAAATTTGTCAATTCGTCTAATTGGTATTAATTTTTCGGTAATTTTAGTTAGTTTCAGGATTCAAAAAAAGTAAAATTTTTAATTGGAGTACAATATGAAAAGAAACTTTTGCTTTATATTATAAAAATTGTATACTCACATCTAATGAAGTTCAATTTTTGATAGAATAATTTTTTAACTCAACGAATTTTAATTTTCTGAATTAATTAAATTAGAAAATTTTTATAGCAAATTAATTGGTAAATATTTTTAATAATTACTTTATTAATAACAATTTTAGATTTAAATATTATAAAACCAATGAAATGAAGTCGAAATTTCGATACAGTGTAATAATTTTAAGGGCGTTGAACCCAAGTGTTAAGTTCAAAATTCAAGTCTCCATTTTACTCAACGAAAATTATAAATAAATATTTTTCCGTTCTGTAGCGCTAATCTTTTTTCAAATATAATACTGGGTACAGAGCGAAAAAATATTTAATATCTATACTTTTTGCATAAAACTAGAAATTCAAATTCTAACTTCAAAATTGAATATTTTCATTTTACTTAAAAATTACTTGATTTATATATTTTGTCGCTCTCTACGCATAATTCTAGTTAAAAATTGATTAATTCTACAGAGGGAAAAAATTCCAAATTTTATATTCGTTGAGAAAAGTGAAGAAATTTAACTTTTAGATTAGAACTCGGCTCAAACACCCTTAATTATTAATTAAACAATTTTATAAAGCTTTAAATTTTCATTTTCGGAAATTTAAAAATTTGGACACTTATAGTTAATTGATTGGAATATTGAAATTGATTTTTGAGCTTCATTGAATAAAATTTCAGAAATCACTAAGAAATTATTTTTAAGCCATTATTATTAATATATTGGCTACCGCATTTATTTAAGGACGTAATTTTTAAATTAAACATATATTTTCAACAGAAAGATCATTAAATAGTTAAATTATGCTTAAAATTAAAAATATTCTGTAAATTTAAATATATTAAAAATGTTCTGATATTTCGTATTTCGTAATTTTTAATTCTGAAATTTCGTATAATTATACATAAAATTCCGAAAAAATTGTCGAGTTAGATATAACTTTCAACATTACAAAATTTCGAAGTGAAAAATTACTGCATTTTTATAATATGAGTTGCCAAAATTGAATATTTTTAAAAAATTGTTTAGATTCGATATATTCGTGCCCCTTACTCAACTGCGTATGCGTCGCACTCGGCATTTGACAGTTTAAAATGCTAAAAAAATGTTTTTTTATTGTTTATTATAAATAATGCAGTTTAACTTATAAAAATGTCCATTATATCGAAATTCACGAATTATAATGAAAAGAAAAATTTAGATGCCATTATTTATAATAGATAATAAAAATAATATTTATAGCATGGTAGGTATACAATCGAACAAAATCTCGATTGACCAAGATTCCATTTGGCCAAAAAATGGTATAGTTTGTGCTGATGAGAAAAAGTGTTATGAAGACGGTCGTGCCAGTGCCAGGGTTGCACGGTTACGCGTAACTCGGACTTTTATATGTATAATACGTATTTTACGTATTATACGTAAAAAATGTAATAAATGTATAAAATGGCGGATTTAAAAGGAGTTTGGGGGGAAAAGAGCATAACATAACCTCAATTATTCAAGAATTAGGTTATGTTTACTTTCTAAATATGAAGTGCAGTCGCCATCTTGAAAACGTAAATTACATGTAAAAAACTAGAGACGTAAATTACGTACGTAAATTACGTCAAAAACCTCATGTAATTTACTTAAGGTATATTACGTGTGCAACCCTGGCCAGTGCTCTCAAACGGGCTACCTGCGCGCAGGTAGGTATTGATTGTTCCATAGTTTCAGTTGGCCATAATCTCAATTGGCCACAACATCACTAAATTCGAAAACTCAGGTGTAGGTGGAAACTAGATGGCAATGCGCATTAGAAAAAATCTTAATGAAACAAACCAATTAAAACGCTGCTACTTTCGCCAACCTAACTC
>UCOK01009067.1:0-18011 GCA_900474325.1 Synergus umbraculus
ATTCTTATATACGTAGATTTTGAGGTTCTGTTTTTTCAGGATTAAAATATTTTAAATATGATATTAATGTAAATAATAAATATTATTATATGTATAATATAATATGCAAATTAATAAATTATATATTTAATTAAATGTATGATAATGTAATTATACATAATATTATATTAATATTAAGTAATTAACTTTAAATGATTGTGCTGAAGTTTCAAGCCTTTAAACGTTAAAAATTATTTATTTATTAACTGAAAAAATTAAAATAGCCTCATTCGGACTTTCAATATTAGAAAATGTTTTTATTAGAATCATTTGAAATTAAACAATTACTTCGATTATCAAGATTTTAAAACTTCTAGCAATTTTGAGAAGATTTTGTACTTGTTAGTACTTTTAGTTTGTAATTGTTTATATAATTCCAAATAATTTTCATAAATGAAATTTTTAATTTTGAAAATCTAGAGGCTATTTTAATTTTTTCGATTTACGTATTTATTTTAACATTTATTAGATTAAGAATATCAAAAAAAAAGTTCCCAAAACCCGGTGTTTCCCGAAATTTTAAGATTTCACATTTTCATATAAAATGCAAGTGATTTTAGGGAATTAAAAATTTTTTAAGGTATCTATTTCAATATTGTATATAGTTAATTAATATAATAAATTAAACAAGGGGAACAAAAAATTCAATTTTTAAATAGTCAGAGAAAGTTTCTCAAACTCAACAGGAGAATTTGGTGCGCGCGCATTCATTCGGCCTCCTACCTTTTTCACACGGACACAGAGGTTTCATTGTGTGCGTGGGCATCTTGTTTCAGATCTGAGCACACTGCCTGACATTGCATATGCAATAAGTGCATTGAGTCAGTACAACCGTAATCACGGATTAATGTACCGCGAAACTGGAGAAGATTTGATTGGCTACGTTAATGCAGATTGGGGTTCCAATGCCGACGATCGAAAATCATACACCGGATTTGTTTTCAAGGCCGCTGGTACCGCTGTCACCTGGGAAGCCAGGAAACAGCGAACTGTCGCTTTATCTAGTACAGAAGCGGAGTATATTGCCTTATCGGATGCAGCCAAAGAAACAGTCTACCTACGAAGATTCCTGAGTGAACTCGGATATTTAAATCCCAACGGAAAGTCAACACTCGTTTATTGTGACAACCAAGGTGCACAAAAATTAATGCGCAATCCGGTATATCATGCACGCACGAAGCATTTTGACATTCGTCATCACTATGTGCGAGAAGTTTTTGAACGAGGTGAATTGAACGTCGAATACATTTCAACGAATGAAATGATTGCTGATGTTCTTACTAAAGGTCTGTTTCGGTCGAATCATCGAAAATGCCTACTAGGATTGGGAGTTTGTGATTTGCAACTTTGTGATCCGCAACAATGAACATATGTGAATTTAAGTAAACCCGCGTTGAGAGGGGATGTTGTACATATATAGATAAACAACACGTGTTTAGTGTTAATGTAAGAATGCGCGATAGATTTGAATGGTGCTACTACCTACTAATGATTTTTATAATATTCTCATGTATGTGTGTGTAATGATGCCATCTTGACTTTATATAGTATTTCCTATCACGCTTTGCTCTGTGTATTCAAAGAAATTTTATAACATTTATATGTTCATTAGTTAAATAAACATATTTAAAACTAACAATAATGGTTAAAAACTGTATCATGAATTTTTTGGATGACTTCTCATAAATGAAATGTATTTATGATATTATGATTTATATTATAATAAATATAATCGATGATTCTTTTTTTCAGGATAAGCAGAGATCAGCTTCGAAGGCGAATCAAGTGCAGGTGCAGGTATAAAAAAGTAATGATTGCAGAGTCTGATAGATGATTGTTCAGTATTACTTATAAGATAAAATAAGAAAATATTACATTATTGTTATTTAATAGATTAAGAATTATTATGTTCGGTAGATTATATTGTACTTTGATTTAATAGATGAATGTATTGAAATACAAATAAAAGAATTGAAAACAAATATATTTAAAAGATACTAAACATTTTAAAGATACCAAAACCAGAGATACCAGAACCAAATTTAAAAGATACCAAAATCAAAGATACTAGAAGCAAAATATAGTGTTAAGATACCAAAAGATCGTTTCAAAGATATAATTAAATATTTAAACAAGAATTAAAACATATTAATATACAAACAGATTTAAAGAAAAACAAAAATAATTTATTAGACCAGCTTGCAAATTGTAGAATTTATACATGTAAAGTATAAATATAAGGTAACATTACGAACGTAATTTTACAAATTTTAATTTTCAAAAGAAAGAAAAAACAGTACCATTATTTAGTTTTTTTTTTTTTTTCAAAGCAAATTTGCCCAAAACTAAAATTAATCGCTGTCTCGCTGAAGATGAAAAATTTGAACTTTTGAAAAGAAAAAAAAAAGATGATCAGGAACGCTCTTTTCTTGGGAAAGTAAGTAATGAGAAAGATAATGTTGTCGTAACAGAAAATGATTTTCGTACAGAACAAACTCTTGATAATAATTCACAAATTACGGAATTGACTGCAGAATCAACAAGTACTACAGTGATAGAAATTTCACAGAATTGTGAACAATCCGAAGTTGAGATCAAAAAAATCACAAATGAATCATTACGACAAAGTAGTGAGAAAAAAGCTGCTAAACAACGAGCATATCGTCTTCGTACCATATGGTACTAGAGGTTGGCATGCAAATATATTATGTGTTAACAAACGAAGACGGGTATCACTATCTGCATACATCAAGTACAGAATGGCCACTCGAAATAATAATGTATTTTTAATGGGAAGGAGATTATTCCAGCAATGGATTGTTGACAGTTACGTGAAAGTGGCAAAAGATAGGATGAATTTTTGTAGAATGAATCAAGAAACAATTTGTGCTGATACTTATTAAGGTTTGATGGATCATTTACAATGTACAGCAGATGATACTAACAGCCATGTTGGTAAAATGGTATTCCTTCCATCATCGTTTACAGGATCACCACGCAATATGTTACAGCATTATCAAGATTCGATGGCTATCGTAAGGAAGTATGGTAAACCATACCTATTTATAACCATGACATGTAATCCTAACTGGCGTGAAATCAAGGAGAATTTATTGTCTGGACAAACAACATCACACAGACCCGAAATTGTTTCACGCGTTTTCAATATCAAAAAAGATGAACTCATCAATATCATTGTAAAAAAAAACTATTCGGCGAAGTACTTGCATATGTGTATGTTGTTGAATATCAAAAGCGTGGATTACCTCATGTTCATCTATTGGTAACGTTGAAACAAAATAATAAAATAACTACTCCTGAGATAGTTGATAAATATATTTCTGATGAAATTTCAAATCCAGATGAAAATCACATATTCCATAATGTTGTTATGAAACACATGATACATGGTCCATGTGGTGATTGGTGCAAAGATGAAAGAGGCAAATGGTCAAAAAATTTTCCAAAAAAATGTCAAGCAGAAACAACAATGGATGAAAATGGATATCCAACTTATGTCCGCAGAAACACAGGTGTATACAATCGCCCTAATGGAGGCACAACTGACAATCAATATGTTGTTCCACACAATAACGAATTATTACAAATATTTAATTGTCACATTAATGTAGAAGTAGTGTCCAGCATCAAATCTGTTAAATATTTGTATAAGTATATCTATAAAGGTCATGACGCTGCTGCTGTAGTTGTTACAGAAAATGATAGTAATGAAAGCGTTATTCATCATGACGAAATTAGAAATTTTATAGAAACTAGATACGTCAGTCCAGTTGAAGCATGCGATAGAATATACGAAAAGCCATTGCAAAATAAAAGCCATTCTATTATGCAATTAGCAGTACATTTACGTAATCAACAAACTGTTGCTATCAGTGATGAAGGAAATGATGATTCCATAAGAACTGCATTAGAAAAGCAAACTATGTTAGTTGATTATTTCGCCTTGAATCAACGTGATTCCGAAGCTAGACAATTCACGTATGCAGAAATCCCATCCCATTACGTATTCAAGAAACTAGCAAATGTTAATAAATACAAATGAGTAACTCGGAAAGCACAATTTAACGTTATTGGAAGAATGTATTCTATCAGTTCGAATCAAATAGAACTTTTTCATTTACGATTATTATTGATAACTATTAAAGGAGCAACAAGTTTTGATGATATTAGAACAGTCAATGGCAAGATACACAATACCTTTCACAGCGCATGTATAGCATTAGGTCTCATTGAAGACGACGCAGAGTGGGATCGTGCAATGTCAGAAGGAGAAATATGGATGATGCCTTATCAATTACGGCATTTGTTAGAACGTATCTTGATATACTGCCATCCAAATAATCCTGAAGAACTCTGGAAAAAATTCAAAGATTTTGTGTCGCAAGACTTTCTAAGAAGTTATACTTTAGAGGAAGCACATATAAAAGCATATATTGCAATTAATACGTATCTTTTGCGTGAAAGATCTGATCTCAGTTATTTTCCAACGATGCAGCAATTAAGTGAACTAAATATTGTAATCGATGATCAAACTAATGATGATGAACTTTCAGATCATCAACATGAAGAAATTGGAAAAAGACAATATGAAAAACTTAACCAGAACCAGAAGGATATTGTCGATGAAGTACTAAATGTTGTCATGACAAATAAAACATGTATTTCATGTTTTTACATTGATGGGCCAGGTGGATAAGGCAAAACGTTCATTTGCACTACACTGTATCATTTGTTAAGAATGAAAAAGAAAACTATTTTTATACAATGGCATTTACAGAAATTGCAGCAATATTACTTCCCCATGGAAAAGTAAAAACTGTTCCTCTATTTTCTAATTCTGTATAAAACATTAAAAATCAATCAAAAGAAGCACAATATTTAAGAAATGTCGATATTTTCATTTGAGACGAGGCTCCAATGGTACCAAGATATGCATTGGAATTGATTGATAGAACTCTGCGTGATTTCGTGAATAATGACTTGCCATTTGGAGGCAAAAAAATGTTGTGAGGAGGACATTTCAGGCAATTATTGCCTGTAAAAGTCGGTGCTACACGAAGTGAATTGGTGAACTTATCTATCAAATTCAGTGCATTGTGGAAACATTTAATTTATTTAAATAAAATAATTATGCCAAAATTTAAAGAACATAACACAGATGTTTTTGAAAAATTATATTCATAAAAACATGCGTAAACTAATTTACTTTTACGACAGTTTCACATGCTTTTAAATTATTTAGAGTACACTCGTCGTTTCCGATAACAACGAAACTCAAACCGGAGGCGTTCCCGTTAACAACCAAATTCCTTTACTCAAATGTCATATCAATTGCGCATATGTCACATCAACTGCGCATACGTATTGCACATAAAATAATATTTTTTGAATTTTAAACTGCGCGCCAATAGAAACCAATCAGATCCCGGAGCGCAATGCATGCGAAGTGGTATCAAGTGAGATTTTAGGTCCTTGCAGGTTGATAACAAGAATGGAATGCGGTTGTTAACGGGAACGTCGAGTGTAATATAAATTTTCAAATACGAAACACGCGCGCTCAAGCGCGCGATCGGTCTCGTTATTGAAAAAAAGGGGTTTTTCACGAATACTTTTGGAAAAGACGGTAAATTTTTTAAGAAAAAACCACTACACATCTGTTTGTAAATGTTTGAAGATATTTTATCCCAAATTTGAGTGAAAAATATTGACATTTGTAGACACTACGCCCATTGAGCCAAAACACCTTTTTTCAAACACCCTTGGCTGTGTCCATGATAAGTCGAAAATGGATCATCTGCAATAAATCTGACCAAGAGCTTTCTTTAGTTTATATCATTTTACTCTACTTGGACGAAGGATTTGTCAAAATAAGTTTTTTTGCAAAAATGGAGAAGAATTTTCTGAAAAAATTGATTTTTAGGTGTCCGAAAATTCAGTTTTTTCAGTCCCAAAAAAAAAGTTTTCTTTCAAACGGGAATTCCTGCGTCCAAGTATGAGATAATATTGTTATGAAGTAGCCTGAAAAAAATTAGATTGATAGGTGGCATGTTTTTTGAGAAATCGTGGACACCGCAACGGCCCTTTTTGAAAAATCACATTCCGAGATAATCGCGTTTAAAGTTTCGAATTATTCTAGCGCACTTGCAGGTAGCACGCTGTTGATAGCTGTAACTTAGGTTCTCGTGCTCAGAGCTCTATGAAATTTGGAGAAAATAATCTTAAAAGAATGTACTTTAAGAAAATGCAATAAAAAAATTTTGGATTTTTTCGACCAACACAAGTGTATATAGCTCCTGAACATGAAATTTTTTGAGAATATACTCAAATATATGTACACTCCGAAAATGCAGTAAAAAAAGAATCGATTTTTTGAAAATTACAAGTGCGTATAACCCCTTGAGGTTCTATCGACCTTAAGGAGCACATTGTCATCAGGGCACTGGCGCTTCGCGCTCGATATTTGATTTAAACCCTGCGCTTCGCGCTCGGCTCTGTTTAACAATATTTTCCATGCCATAGGGCGTTCAAAAAGAAAAATTTTTTATCTTTAGACTTTTTACCATATTGTGCGTTGTTTGGCTTCTAATTTAAGTTTTCTCTCATTTTTTTGGATTTTTAAAATGTTATAAGTCTTTCAATTTTTTTTATCCAAAAAAGTTATTAAAAAAAATTGTTCGACATTTTGAGTACTACGAACATCCGTCATTAGAATTTTTAAATTAAAAAAGAGTTTTTTCAAAATTTTTCAAAATGCTCCAACTTTTTGAATTTTTATCCAAAATGGCTGGACAACGAAAGTTACCTTCATTTTAGGATACTAAAAGAGTATACCAAAGGATAATCCAATCGGTCAATTTTTTCGAAAGTTATCGTGCTCACAAACTAAAAATCTACAGACACACAGACACACACAGGCACCCATTCGTAAAAACATGTTTTTCGGGTTCAGGGGGTCCCAAAACGTGGACATTTGACAAAAATTTATAAATATATAAATATACACGGAAAGAAATTTAAGACAACAGCTGACAAGTCCTTGGTAACGCAACGCCACTGCCGCTTTGACCTAACAGCAACATCGTTTCGGGATGGCTACTGTACTTTTTTAGAGGATTAGGGGCAGCAGCGTGCCCTACCACGCTAGCAGGTTGCCTTATTTGGGAGAACAGTCGTCATAAACAGAAGACGCAACTACAGTCCTAGACTTTGGCGTGTCGCTGCTGTCTTAAATTTCTTTCCGTGTAGTTAAATGGAATACCTGAGATCGAATTCACAGCTAGTTTTAAAGCCGTTTTTAGAATTATTTTTGATAGGAAGATAAAATTTCTAATTTTTTATGTGAGATTACTTACATCTAAAACTGTACAAAAATAATCGTTTATTTTTAACATTCTCCTTAGAGAATGCATTATACATGTGTAAAATTTGCCCTACCCCCGGTTTTGTCACATGTCCACGTTTTGTGGCCCCATGAACCGGATAAATATGTTTTTACGAATGTGTCTGTCTGACTGTATTATATCTGTCTTTCTGGTCTGTAGATTTTAGTTTGGTAGGACCGTAACTTTCGAAAGAATTATAGACTGATTGAACTGGCTTTTGGTATACTCTTTTAGTGTCCTAAAATGAAGGTCAAGTTGGTTAGCCAGCTATTTTGGTTAGAAATTCCAAAAGTTGGAGAATTTAAAAAAATTTGTAGACCACTTTTTTTCTAATTTATAAAATGGACGGATATTCGTTGTACATAAACTTATCCTTATGACTATTCTCGATGAAAAAAATTTGTCAGACATTTCATTTTGAAAATTGAAAAAAAAACGAACGAAACTTCAATTTTTATGCCAAACGATGCATGATGTGCAAAAAAGTTAAGAAACGAAAAATCTTTTTTTTTGAACGCCCTACAAGATTGGGATAACAACTTTTTGAAATTTCTAGAAAAATCGAAAGATCAAATTTTAAAACAAAGAACGCGTGATACAAAGAACATGATAGGAAGCATAATTATTTGTCTTAATTAAAAAGATTTAAAAATTTTGCATTGATCATTTTTTGATAAGTAGTATTCTAATATAAGATAAGTAGTTTTCTTTTTAACCGCGAAAAATATTTCTAAAGAGAGCCGAGCGCGAAGCACGAGTGCCCTAATAAGACTGTGATCCATTAAGGTCGATAGAACCTTAAATAAATTATTTTTCTTCATCTGACACTAAAGTAATTAAAATAAAAGTGTTTAGCAGCAATAAAGATTGTTGAATGTAAGAGTCTAGGGTGATTGCGGTATTTCAGGATATCCGAAAAAAAATCATCTTGATTATTGTTATGTTGGCTTGTAATGTATGTCCGGATACAATAAGGGTACCTAAAATTTTCTCGTGCAAAAAATAAGGCCCTGGAGGTTCAGTTCGTCAATTTTTGTATTTGTTAAATGAAAATTTCGGAGAATGTGTTTTCGTGTGTTCTTCGATTGATAGAATAATAGAAATTAAAAAATTATTTTTTAAAAATTACAATCAATATTTGCTGATGCTCAGCGTGAATCGGATATTTGTGACTTCGAGCGTTTCGTTTATCGAGGGAATTTTGGTCAAGCAGAAACTTTTCGCGACAATAATGCGAAGAATACTATAATAAAGTTTTTTTGGAAAGTTTCTGATTAAAATATTTTTATTTTAATAGCTTGGGAGTAGATAATTAGAATTTTAATTCATATCAGCGCTGGATTTTTCGAGCACATTATGTACTCTACGAAACCTTCTCGCCTATGTGTGCTGCAGCACACAAAAAATTCGATTTTTTGAAATTGAATTACCACACTACCCCATTGAAAGAAAGGAGGTAGGGTCGAAAAATTATTTTTAAAAATATCGTTACGTAATAAACGGACGAGCCCAAATTGAAGGATTATAGTCTATATTATAAACCTGTATTATAGTTAAACATTTTGTCATTTTTTTTAAATTTTTTTATTAATAGGTTAGCGTAGCTTCGCTTCATCAAAGTTCAATCGATATAATACGTAGTATGAAAAGAAAAATAGCAGACATCCCACGAATTCAGCAGTAATTTAGGGAGTTAGAGAACCTGGACTTGACGCGCCGCACCGTCTTTCCATTCATATAATTTATTCCCTAACAGACGCACAGCTTGTACAAATGTACAGCTTGTCTTAAGCTCTAAGCTGTGATCACTCCAGCTCAAATTCCTTAGTCGTTTAGTTCATTTCATGTGCTTGGTTCTGGTGCAAATTCCCAGAGCTTTTTATCCTTTGAGGTTCTGCAGCGGCAGTGTCCTGCTGCCTTTGCGATGAAATCATGCTTGGTTTCACTCTTCTTCTCTCCCTCTCTTGCACTTTTCCACTCTCTCGTTTCCTTCCCGCCTTTCACCTTTTTCCTGTATTCATTTCTCTTACGCGTATTCTCTTCTTGCATCCTTCTCCTATCCTCGAAATGGAGCTTGCGCGTTGCTCCTGGATCGTAGCCACTCCACAGTAGAGTATCAGGATATGAACAGTTTACCGGCATCCTTCCATACACATGGTGTCGTCGCGAAATACATTTCCATCAATTGAATCACGTGCGTTGCAACAGCTTATTAGACGTATTTCAATACATTTTTCTCAATTTCATATGAGAGTGCTTTCGTGTGTGTCCCCGTTTCTCTAAGTTATAAGTACGAGAACGTGTTTTATTATTAAAACTTGTGTCGAATAATATGAACAAAAATGAACCACTCGTCATAAATATCAGTATACCCCAAAGTAGCACATATATTCAAATTTACTATTATATTTAACAGTGATGTAAATTTTATAAAAGGTTTTGCAATACTCGTAGTAGATTAATAAACAAGAAAATACGAATCGAGGTATTAAATTTAATAGAAAAACGCTAGTGCGACAGTTGAGTGCACACATTCACTAATTTATCTACGTTTTTATAAGTAAGTAATACTTATAAACATACTTCTTATGACATATTACATAAGGAAAAAATCTGACGTGTATTACTTTGAGAGAAGTTTTAAATCTTTGTGAATTTTTCTCGAAATTGTCCAAACGCTGATATTCAAAAAATTCTGTAAAGATTAAATTTAACAAAATTTCGTATAAATCTATGATTAGTGTTTTTTTTTTATTACGCGAATTTTGTGAATATGCTAAATTTGAAAACTATATTCAGATTATTTTCGTTATCAAAACAATTACTGTCAAGATCGTTTCACAAAGACAAAGAACAAAAATTTTACTAAATTTGAAGTATTTTAAGGGACTTAAGGGGTTATTCTACTTTATAAGCTTAAAAAAAAGAGCTATTTTTTAACATTTTTTTTGAGTATGTCAAGAAAGATATGGATATAAATATTTTTAGGTATAACAAAACATGTCTTAAAATGTGTAAAAAAATTGTTTTTTATTTATTTTATTGCATTGTTATTGTTTTAAACGCGTTTTTCTCAAAACACCGTTTTTAAAACGGTACCAAGGATTTTATGAAAACTATTCAACCGATCCTTATAAAATTTAAACCACACATTCTACACATATTGAACTAGGTCTGTTGCCTATAATATATTAAAAAATATCATTTTTACTAATTTTTTAAACAAAAAATCAGTGAAAAAAACTGCATTTTTTAAAAATTTTTGTCCGCCATTTTGTTATTTTTCATAAATATTAATTATTATAGGCAACAGACCTAGTTTTAGTAATATTGAAGCAAACCATCTTTGATTTTTTTTTTCAGCCAGCCGTTACCGAGATATCCCTGGTACCGTTTACCCTTTTGATTTTGAGAAGCCTACGCACAATCATTATTTTTAATATAAACATTGAATAAAGCTAATAAAAAAATTTTTTTATGTAGTTTAATGCATGTTTTATCATACCTAAAATATTTATTTCCATATCGTTCATGATATACTCAAAAAAAATGATCAAAAATAGCTCTTTTCTTTAGCTTCTAAAGTAGAATAACCTCTTAATGAAATTGCATGGCACTTTTAATGTCTTTAAGGAATTCGAAAGAATTTTACGAAATTTTATGGTATTTTATGCTGTGATTTTAAATAACTTGAATGAATTAGCGATATTTTATGGGATTTTAAGGAAGTTTATAAGATTTTACAATATTTTATGGAATTTTAAATAATTTTGGGCACTCTTATGGGAATCGCAATCAAAAAAATTACAAAAGTTTTTGCATTGCAGTTTTACATTCTCGTTTTATTTAAACAATCCAATAGAAAATTCGAGTTTCTTACCAGCATTGATGAGTCCTCCAAGGGCGGATATATCCTGATTTTTTCAAATTTTTAAACAATATGGACGATACTTAAAAATAACGATTATTTACAATTTCTGTGATTTCAATAGTGTAATGAATTAGCTGGTTTGAAAATTTTTTCAAAAATACCTAAAAAATATACAACAGAGTTTGCAATGAATGAAGATATTGATAAAGACATATTTTTTCTCTCTTTTTGCTCAATATCCACTACTATTTTTGTAAAAGCAATTGTTAAAAATACTGAGGAGGTTTAAATATATTTCTCATTATATACCATGAATTATAATTATAATAATTAAAAATCACAATTTTATTTATATTTGTATTACTAAATTTTTTATAACTATAAGCAATGAAATAATGGTTGTACAAAAAACACGGCAAATACACCTTAAGGACGCGACGAATACCATCGAAACGACGGAATTTCACAATAATCGTTAATTTTAAGCATTGTACAAAATATTTAAAAATAAAGATATATGCATCTTTGGAAGACTGGTCAATGGTGAAAAACACGACTTTGCTATTTGATTTTTTAAATTAAAAAATTCCATGAAAAAATTTTTGCATTTTTTTGGTTGGGAATGTCATACGAAAAAATTTTTTTTAAATTTACGGAGATGTCCATTGATATCAAAAAGTACCATGAATTTTTTAAGATTTTTACGATGCTTACTTTAGCAAAAAAATGCGGAAAACAAAATTCGTATAATCAACAATTATTCATTCAATATATCGGCTATCGGGTTGAAGATTTTAAATAAACAATCTTAAGTCAAGTGCATTCGAATAGTCTTCATAGTGCCTTCATACAAAGTCTCATTTGCCTTAGGGGTCGCTTTTGTAGTGAATCCCTTTATTGAGGTTTTCATAAATATTGAGTGGTCTTATGAGAATTCAATTACATTATAAATAATTTTAAGGGATTTTACAATGTATTATAGGATATTACTCTAACATCCTAAAACCTAATACGCACGTACTAATAAGCGACCAAGCTATTTAACCGTTTAGACTTTGTGAACAAAATCTCAGTCAAGCTCTTTCGCCGAAAAGCCAGAGATGATAATTTTGAGGAATAAATTTTTGATTTTTTTTGCTTTACACATTTTATAAATAGTTTGATTTAAAAATGTTTCATGTTCAAATTTATAATTCATTTGTCATGAAACAAAATATTTTCTCATAAAATTTTATTTAAATATTTATAGATATGGGATGATATGATCTAGCAATCATAACCTGATCACTTGAGTAATAGTCGCTAGTATCATTTTAAAATACATTACAATAAACATCATACAAATTATTTCTCCACGAAAAATTATTATTTCGACAGGTTGAAAACCCCTGAGTAAATGTTTTCATTGATATTCACGAAGATTTCAATTTTACTGTCGGCCATTTTGGATCTGCCATCTTGAATTTCGAAAATCTGATAACGGATTCGTAATCAATTAAAAGTTACTATCTTAGATAGATTCTTCAATAATAAATTCTTCGTAAAAAACGGCATTTTTTATATTTGTTTATTTATATGGGGGATTTCATGTCAAGTGTACTCACTTTAGAATCTGTCTTTGTCTGATCGAACTCAAACTTTGGCAAATTGTAGTCCTATTGGATGATAGTTTATGGGAAAGAAATTTTCCTCATTGAGCAAATATTTACTGAAGAAGAGGGTGTAGAATTTCATGGTTTTTCATTTCGGATATTTGTGACTCTTTGAATAGCAATAAAAAAAATTTTTGCACACCATAGTTACGATAGATTTTTTCACGCCTTTTCGATTGGCGGTGAGCATTTTTTTTCAAATTAGTATTTAACTGTCAAAAGTGAAATTTAAAACTAAATTTGACTTTTTCTCTCTAAAGGACCCGTTTTTTTGCTTTTTTTTGTCTTAAAAGATAGCTCAGGTTTTTCCCTATAAGATTATATAGGTTGAAAAATGGAAAAAGAATTTTTAATTCATGAAATTAAGCATTAAGTGCTCCGGTACACTCATAACGCTCACAGTCGAACTCCGTAGGGAGTCGTGGTGCATCTGTGATAAGTGAAATATATTGTAATATAATATAAATAAGTAATATTATAACATTATAATATTATTATATAATATTATATACAGGGTGAGTTTTTTAACTTGAGACATCGAAATTTCTAAAATAAACACGCATCCTACGTGAAAAATGTTCCTAATAAAAACTTGGGTAAGGTAAATTTTTTCGAAATCCATCTTCCCCCTCGAAAATAGAAAGTTTTTGTCATAGACATTTTTTACGTGTAGGATGCGTGTTTTTTGAAATATTTCGATTTCTCAAGTTAAAAAACTCACCCTGTATAATATAAAATATAATATAACATATATAATATATAATATATTATCTAATAATATTAATAATATTATAATAATACTTATTTATATTATATTACAATATATTTCACTTATCAAAGATGCACCACGACTCCCTACGGAGTTTGACTGTCAGCGTTATGAGTGTACCGGAGCACTTAACGCATATTTTCATGAATTAAAAATTCTTTTTCCATTTTTCAACCTATATAATCTTATAGGGAAAAACCTGAGCTATCTTTTAAGACAAAAAAAAAAGCAAAAAAACGGGTTCTTTCGAGAGAAAAAGTCAAATTTTGTTTTAAATTTCACTTTTCACAGTCAAATACTAATTTAAAAAACCTGCTCACGGACAATCGAAAGGGCGTGAAAAAATCTATCGAAACTATGGTGTGCAAAAATTTTTTTATTGCTATTCAAAGAGTCACAAATATCCTAAATAGATGGTATCTGCAGAAAACCATGCAATTCCACCCCCTCTCCTTCAGTAAATATTTGTTCAATGAGGAAAATTTTTTTCCCATAAACTATCATCCAATAGGATTACAATTTGCCAAAGTTTGAGTTTGATTAGACAAAGACAGATTCTAAAGTGAGTACACTTGACATAAAATCCCCCATATAATCTATATTATAAAGAATTTAATTAATTAATCTATATTTTTATGTTATTTCAACGCTAAGGTAACTCAAAATGCAAAATATTTCAGGAATTTAAATTTTCATTTTAGTTTCTATAGACGAAACACGACGCGCGCTCAAGCGCGCGCCTAATCTCGTTCATTAAAAAATATATAGAATCAGTGAAGCCAAGTATAAGCGATCAGCAGAATTTTCGTGCTTGAATGGAATTTTTTTTTTTTGAATTGGAATTCAGTGTAATTAGTCTTTTAGTAGTCTAGAAAAATCGCAATAAATATATTTGGAATATTCCAAAAAATGATAGCGAACTCAACATGGACTTTATTTGGCACAAAAAAATGAAAAACATATTTTTTTCAAAAAAGCGATTATCATTCTTGAAATTTACAAAAAAGAGTGAAGAATTATTTTTTTGATACGAGATTTTGTGTACGAAATTAGATACGTATCATTGCAAAAAATTGAGATCTTAAATAGCTCAATCGGTTAATTAGCACCAGCAAAGATATGTTACCAAAAAAAAAAAAAGTTCACAAAATTTCAGTCCCATATCTTTGACATATTTCTTGAAATTTTCCAAAAAATACAAAATTCTTTAAAAATTTATTAAACCATTTATCAAAAAATAATGGCAGTGTTGAATGAAAATAGTTTCGTAGAAATTGGCTATAATTTTTCTTTGCTTTACATCACCTTAAACTTGAACAATTAAAGCAAGAAAGAGTTTTTTAGTTAAGTTAATGTAAAATATTTTACAATTTATTTAAGAAAAAAAATTTATAATCAATTATAATTGTTTATAAAATTATTTATAAACTATCAATTAGCAATTTTTGATTGCTTAAATGAACTTAATTAAGGTGTTACATGGTTGCAGTCAGAGGAGGAAAAAAAACCTATTTTTTTAGGATATTTTTTCCGTTTGCTATATGGGGCATTATTATTCCTCAAGTTTACCTCTCTCAGAATTCGACATTATTTGATCGAACTAAAACTTGGGTAAAGTATATTCCTACTAGGTGCAACTTTATAGGAAAAAGACTTTTTCGATTTAGTCCAGGCTACTGATACTTTTTTTCCGTAATAATTCCCAGACGCAATTTTTTTTTTGGAAATAGCTTCTGAAAGGGGTCCTGAATGACCCTTAAAAATATGTGCCGTGGATCGATTGCCAAAGGGTGTTTTTTTTTTAAAAGAATTTTCAAAAATCAAGTTTGCGTGGACGGAGTATTTCCATTGCGTTGTACAAAAAAAGTTCAAATCAAAAAAGATAATGTGCAAAATTCTAAAAAAAAACAAAAAAAAGCGAACCTTCTATCTCTAATAGGTTTCGAGTTACAGTCATTTCAAAAAACCACTTTTTTCTGAATTTCGTCGAAAAATCACTACTTTTTACAACATTGTCTGTACCAACGAACCTAATGAGTTTATGAAAAAATTTTCTACAGATGAGTGAAATTTCATGTAATTATCTTTAATTTACCGCAAGGGGCAAAGTCCTAACCCTAATAGGTCAAAAGTTATGACGTCTTAAAGTGGGCCACTTTTGACCCATTTTTCCGGGCAATTTCCCTCTGCAGAGTTTTCTTGTAACAGGGTGTTCTATGGGAAAATTATGACAGTGATGCCAGAGAATGAAATAAAGTAAACAAAATTATGCGTCTATTAAAAAAAAAAAGAATCTTTTGGTGCCAGTAGTACGTGATTTATGATCTCTCGAAAACTCCCTTTTTTTTGCATTTTTTCACTAAAATTCCTCGTTTCTTACATATAATCATCTGAGTGCACCATGCGGGGCAAGTACAGCCATATTTGAATGTTTTAATGCAATGAAGTATCTAGCTCTAAATGTAAGTAAAATATACATCATTTTTTATTAATAAACAATGAGTTTTTTATAAAAAAAATTATATAAACATCTTTTTTTAATAATTTCTTTAAAATTTTTCAGCAATTTTACGGTTAGAATGTTATTATAGTATATTTTGTTAATAATAAAATTTTCATTGTTTACAAATCCCCCATATTGTAATACGTGGAAATAGTGTCATCGTGTATGTCATTATTGCGTTAGGTGTAGAGTTCGATTTTATTTATAAGCTGTTTTAAACTTATCCTTCTTTTCCTTCTTTTTTCTGATTGCATGCAACTTCTTAACATTCTAATTTACTTAAAAATAAATTACTTCTTTGGTCTTTTCGATATTTTTTTTTCGGTATTTTCTTTTCGATAAACTGCTCTCTACATTATACAGGGTTGAGTCTGTCATTATACTTTTTTAATGCCTGGATTACACTCATTGTAGGAATCTAATATTAAGGAAAAAGACTATTTCCACGTATTACAATCTATTTATTAGATAGAAATTTATATCCTTAATATTACAACCCTACAATGACTGTAATGCAGGCATTAGAAAACTTTAATGACAGTCTCAACTCTGTACAATACGGAGAGCAGTTTGATAAATAATAAAGATTCATAATTGATACGATAAATGAGTCCGAAGAAGTTCTGCCAAGCGAGAAGCCCAGTAGTCACGAGCGCCGTCGGCGAGACGCTTTACTCTTTATTTAATTTCTCGAAAACAACAAAAAACGGCAAGATAAAATTTACAGCATCGAAAGAAAAAGACTTAACCTTTATTTTGACACCAAAAAAAACATGCCTTTATTGTGGAATTGTCAAAAATATTTTGATTTTCAAAAAAATCGATCAATTTTTATAAAAATGGTTATAACCATTCGATAAACTAGGAAAAAAGCTATCAAAAACATGTGAGACAAAATCTTGTATATTCCATAGGAAAGGAGCTTAATATCTTCGAAATAGCATGAAACCGCACAAAATCGAAAAAATTCGAAAAATTCCCCCTCCCCTATCTCGGTAAATTTTTATCCAATCGAAAAAATCTTTTTCCTCTAAAGTTGTACCTAGTAGGACTATACTTTACCCAAGTTTGTGTTGGATCATACAAAGTCGAATTCTGAGGGTGGTACACTTGAGGAATAATGTCCCATAGGTACAAGCGAATAGAGAGTTGAATTTTTAAGCTTTGTACATTAAAAGACTGTTAATAGGTCTGATTAAATGAAATTTTAGGGAAGACTATCGTTTTCGTGGAAAACTGCTTGCTCTCGGCTACGGCGCACAGTGGGCCAGGAACCACGAAATCTGGCCAAAAACCAACTTACAAATTTTGGAAAGGTGAATGTATTTTCGAAAACTAGACACCTTGAAGTATCTTTTGGTGTGCTGCCATGACATTTTGACTCCTCATTGTCGTTTGACAAACGTGCAAACATTAAACTTCGAACGTAATTTCTGAAATTTTATTTTTTCGAAATGGTGATGTATAATTTAATATTAATTGAAAACGTGGATATATTTCATCCTTCTACCTTCAATATTAACCAATAAATCGATCTGTGTCCGAAAACGAGCTATATAATCATCATCATCATATGTTTTTTACCTTTTATCTATGAAAATTTCCATTTTTTTCATAAAGTACTATCTGCCGATTGTTCATTCCCCGGCATTTCCCTCGATATCAAGGAGTGCATGCGATAGAATTGTTCCTTTAGATGTGTAGTTTAATAAAAATTTGCGCCTTTTTGCGCGTTTTCATATGCCAGTGAAAAAACAGCTATAAACAGTGCGAG
>UCOK01009069.1:0-24508 GCA_900474325.1 Synergus umbraculus
GCATTAATCATATAGGTCAATCGATTCGTCTCGATGAAAGGAATCTTCATTTTCCTTACATCAGCTTTAAATTTTCAATATTTGAGAAGTTATATTGGAAAAATGAATTTTACGAAAATTATAAAAGTACATAAAACTTGTAAAATTAAATATTTTGTTAAACCCTTGTAAGAAATTCAACTAGGTATATAGTTGAATAACTATGCAAAATTTCATCAATTTATCTCTACGCGTTTTCAAGAAATTGCTGGATCGTCACACGCGGACATTTTTTCAGATCATCATATTAGATATATTGCCCTTGAAATATGTTCAAAAAAACCTTTTTTAGGAAACTGGATTTTGTCACCACTACAAAGCTTCCTCTATGAGGAAGCAATTGATTATTGTACATATTAGGATAAAAAATCCAGGAAGAATTGGTTATTGAGGCATAAACACGAGCTCCCACAGGGGGAAGGGGTGTAACATGGATGTTACACCAAGGCCCCCTCTCACTACGACACTGGGCTGGTTATTGATCGGTCGAAGGCAAAATCAATGACGGGCGGACCCAAAGGTTCACGAATATCGGTTGACGAGGCGCAGAGCGACTCGCCAGAAGCCACCAGTTAGTCTCTCGTGGTCTCTCCCTGTAATTCACTAGAGTTAGACGCTCACCACGCTTAATTCGTCAAATAGAAAGGAAAAATGTATCCAAATATATCCTTCCCTATCCATCGTCTATCCGCACCTATCCACGCCAATGCTTTTCTATCCCTTTTGCAATCCATGGATGCAAAGTGTACACTTGGGAGGGATAGAAAATCTGAATCCTTTTCTATCTTACTTCCAATAGGGAAGGAAGGCATAGATCTGGCATAGATCCAGACTTCCTGTGATCCGGCGCGAAGTTGTCCTCTCTTTATCCTATAACGGATCCATGACCGAGGACACCTCTCGGATACTGTAATGTACTGGCTTAATATAGTACACTGATCCCTCAAATGTAGTCATGCCTCGGTTCGTCATTGACTCTTTGTGAGTAAATTTATCAGGTAAAGAAATCAGGATCGTATGTACCAGTATTCTCTTTGCGGGCTCCAAAATGATGTGCATTGATGCTCATGCTTTTAAAGGGTTGCATCTGATTGGTTACTTTCCGCGAATGAGTGAACCACAGTGAAAAATGACTTAGGTCTCACTCAGCAGCTACCGTACTGCTGAGCTGGTGGCGCTTCCTTTCGACTCCTCACCTCTCCTTATCTAAGTTTGAAAGCGAACCCAAGTTCTAGGAAGACGACAACTGAGTGAACTGTAATCGGTAGAGCAGTGTAGTTATATTATATACCACTTGGACCATCTTTGACTTCACCCCTTTCTCTCCACATTCCAGCCTCCCACATCCCCCACCCTTCCCGCGGAGTTATAGCAATTTTAGTGACATAGTGTTTAGGAGAAAGAAGTGAAAAAGCGTTTAATAGCGTTTAGCAGAAATAAATTAATAAATTAATATATTAATTAAAATAGCGTTGATAACAGCAAGTGGGAGAGTTGTTGTTATGTAATTTACAATGTAGTTCGTACAGTTTAAAATAATTGGTGGTCCTGAAAAGGACCGATATTTTTAGGGGAGAAGTTGGTTAAAGGATGGTCCTTAAAAGGACCGAGAAAAGGCGATAAGGGTTCTGGGAAGGTTTATTTAATTTTGTGGTCTACGGTGATAAGATAATTGCACGCATTTCTGTCGCTCAGGATGACAGGTCGTCTTCTTCGAGGAATCAAGATAACGTTTGTTAAGGTTTGATTCCTCTTTCTGGGTGAGTCGTGGTACCTAGGTTCCGTTCCCAATAACGAGGTTAATTCCTTAGTCAGTGAATGGTTGCTGGGACACCATTCCGATGGTCCGTCTTTCCAAGGTTTTTCCGGAGGTGTCTCTAACCATGAGTTTCTTCCAGGGCTTAAGTCGAGGAAAGGAGTACTTGGCTCGACAGGGTCGGGAAGCCTCGGCGAGTGAACACGTCGGAGTTTTTCCTCAGGGTTGGAAACCAAGTTTGGTACTCTTAGACCAAGGTCAGAAATAAGGTCGGGTGATGGAGGTATCCAGGTTAAGGGAACAACCTTCGGAGATCCCTGGTGGAAGCGGTATGTGGCTCCGGTAGCACTAATTGTAAGTGCTAAAAGTTCGTACCTCAGATGAGGATTTGGTGAACGAATTCTCGGGGCTCGGGAAAGGGAGTCCGCAGAACTAAGGTTTCCTTGCCGACGAGGAAGACGGGAATTTCTGTCATGGCTTCTTCGGAGGTGATGTTCTCGTCGTCCGGAATGGACAGAGTCACGATCGTGGCTTTTTTCCGGAGAACGGTTTTCCTTCCGAGATCGGGGCATGCGAAAAAGAAGGCGAGGGGACTAATAATTCTAAATAGGAATAAGAGTCTGTTTATTTATAAAAAGCTTTATTTTAGATAGAGTTGAAGAGTTCCGTACACGGTGAGGGCCAGGAAGAGTCTGGACTTATAGAACGAAAGTGTCTATTATTATAGGCATTGCTGGGGATCTCGTCGACCAATCGTTCGCTCGCTACAATCGAGGATTGGCTTTTATTAAAAAGTGGGGGATACATGGAGTGTTGCTAAAGTGGGAGCGATGATATTTGTGTGTATCAGGAGCACGGATGGTGAAGAGAGAACCTCAAACTTTAAAGTAATTTCGCGTGTATCAGGAGCACGGACGGTGAAGAGAGACCCCCAAACTTATAGCAATCTTGTGTGGACTTAGAAATATTCTCTTCCGAAAGAAAAAAATATTTCTAAGTCCGTTGACAGGTGGAGGTTAGGATGCCCAGGTTGGTCAAAGAAAATAATAAATATGAGAGAAGTTTATTGCAAAGGCAATTTTAGCGGACATCAGCGTTTAGCACAAAGAAGTGAAAAAATTATCAATTTGAACAAGAGAAAGGTCCAATGTATGTAGCAGGAATCGTTGATTAACGAAATGTGAGTGAAAACTGCCTGGAACTTTGCTCAAATCTTTAAACACGTTTTTCTCGAAACTACTTCTTCCAACACGTTTGACATGATTTCTCAAGTTCTAATGAACCGATTAACTTGAAATTTGGCGTAGACCTTCTTTATATATCCCTTTATCGTCCGAACTAGGATTATGTAAAAATTTTGTTTTTTACTATTTTTATTAAATTTTAAATTTTGAAAAAAAGGGCAAAAAATCACTTTTTTTTCAAACAGTTGCCATTTTGTGAAAAAATATTGTTTTATTTTTCTCTAGTTCAGACGATAGCGACATTCTTACCGATTAAGAATCTTTTTCTTTTTTTTTTTTTTTTTCGACAACCAGAAGGGTTGGAATTGTGTCAATACGGACGCATCCTTTTCTCCACCCCTGCCACTCCATCAGCCTGTAACTTGTTCAATTTTCGAATTTTTTTTTTCTCAATTTTTTTCCGTATTGTCGTTATATTAATAAATGTCCAGTAAAAAAGTGAATGGTAAAAATATTTTTATTTTTTTTTTATCGAATTTCAAAAAACCCCCAATATTTGTATTTAAGTAGTGTATAGACAAATGCAAATCCAACCAATAGGTAAAGCGAGAGTATTGGCTTCATCAGGTGTGACTCACTTGGATACTTTAAGTTTATAAAAGTAGTTTCGATATAATAGCAACCTCTCTTTTATTATAGAATTAAGTAGATAATACTGACCTTTACTTTTGGTCTTCAAAACCAGTTCACCGCAGTTAACAACTTTAGCATCTTGAAGTGGGCGGGACATACGATCCACAGGTAGGCCTTCTATGTGTGAAATGACTTCTTGACCCGAAACGACTTCTCCAAAAACCACGTGCACACTGTAAATGAAGAAATTTTGAGTATAAGAATTTCTAACATTTTACATGTAAACACTTGCTAACATAATTAATTTTTTCAACTTACTTGTCGAGGTGAGGCGCTGGTTGCGTTGTACTACAACAACAAAATATAATTAAGGGGACGAATGGTGAACAGAAAGAGCCAGCTTTCAGAGGTCATTGTGTTGTAGTGCTGGAGTACAGTTCCTTCTCTCATGACTACACAAAAACAGTGTCAAGTTATTCATTCCTCCACATTTGAATCTACAGCAAGTCTTTATGAAATTGTGTTTTCTCTCGTTAAGTTGATTTTGAAGAATTGATTCTAATGAAATTTCTTCAAATTTTCAAAAATCTGGTGAAATTAATTTTCAAGTTTTGTTTTCATTTATTCTAAATAAATATATATTGTTATAGTCAGACCTCCAAATAGTGGAACTCTAAATGAAGCCTTCGCTGCAATAAAGATGGATCAACACGAGGGACTAATCACTCTTGAAGTCAGGTGTGCACTAGCTCATAAAATCTTTTGAAATCCCTTGAAATCTCTTAAAATCTCTTGAAATTCCACGAAATTTCTTAAGGGTATGGGGCTATTACCATATTAGCAAATTCAGTTTATCCGAGGGTTTCTCATAGTTTTTACTTAAAAAAAAAAAAAGAAAATAAGTGCACAGACGTCTATATTGACCTCCCTCACATCTATGCACTATTATTTTTTTGAAAAAGTAAAAATTGTGAAAAAACTCGGGTAATCTATATTTGCTCATACAATATTATAAATAAAAAATATTTTTTAAATTCCTCAAAATCGTTTAAAGTCCCTTAAATTCCACGACAACCTTTTCAATTCCTAAAAAAAAACTTTTGAAGTATCTTAAAATTCATTAAAAATTATTTTCAAATTTGTAAAAATACATTAAGATCATGTAAGACTAATCCGATCCCTACCTTACCAAAATTTTTTCTCTGCAACCTTACTTATACATTTATTGAGATATCAAATTGAAAATGTCTAAAATTGAAGCTAAAGCATTAAGGTTAATTTTAGAAATTTTTAATTTGATATTTCAATAAATGTACAAGCAAGGTTGCAGAGGAAAAAATGTCGGTAAGGTAGGGAAAGGTAAGTTGTACATGGCCTTAATTCCTTAAATTTAAAGAGGAACATGCCAGAAGTAAAAATTTTACAGATGTTTGAAATAATTTTTTCAGATTTTCAAACACATAACATAAATTTTCTGAATAAAGTCAATGTAATTTGTCTATTAAAACATATAATATTAAATTGTAATTAGAATCATTTATTAACTCGAATAAAATGTTTTTCAGTGTGTATCAAATTTGGATATGTGAATTAGAAGATACTTCTTTAATAATTTATGTGAGAAAAGTAAGTAGAATTTCATAAACAGTCTGAGATTTTTCAATAATCATCAAATTATAGAAACTATAATAAGACAAATATTTTTTGAAGAATGATAACATGGACGATTAGTTTTGCTTCAATAGAATTGAATCTCTATATATGACAAGATCTTAAAAAAGGGTCCTTAGCCTTCAAGAATCATTTTTTTTTTCGGATTATGATCGTTTCGGATAAAATAAACGTCGCTTTTTCAGATTATGAAGTCAGAATGACTTTTAGCGATTTTGTTCTATTCGCTATATACATATATCTTTTTAAATAATTTAACATTAGAAATTATATATATTTATTGATATTTTGTTCAGCTTTCATAAAAAAATAATCATAAATGCAGGAAATGTACGTAGTCTTCCGAAGGCAATGGTTAAGGCCTTGTAAGACTGACCCGATCCCTACCTTACCGACATTTTTTCTCCGCAACGCTACGTCTATATTTATCGAGATATTAAATTGAAAATTTCTAAAATTGAAGCTAAAGCATTAAGGTACGTTTATCCGGTCCTAAATATTGAAATTTATATAACAAAAATTTATCAAAAAATTTTTTTTTCTTTTTCCAAAAACTTAAGACCTTAGTATAGTTTCTTTAATTTTAGATATTTTCAATTTCAAATCAAAATAAATGTAGACATAGCGTTGCAGAGAAAAAAATGTCGGGGAGTTAGGGATCGGATATGTCTTACATGGTCTTAACAGTAAATTTAAGAAACATGCATTTTATTCTCCTGAAAAATCTCTGTTGGAACGCTAAGGGCCCTTTTCTCAAATCGCGTCACATATGTTACCGGAAGATGAATTAAAATTTAAAATTATTATTAAATATCAATCAATATCCTCACTCCGAAGTATTTATTGACATATTTCGAGAAATATCATAAAATCGCTTTGTTATATAATACCTTTCCTAAAGTTATCAATTTGAAACAAAAGATTAAGTTTTTATACTCACACAAAAAATTGTGATCCGTTCGTGTCTTTACCTCGATTGGCCATGGACAAGAGAAAAGGTTTGTCATGTTGTAGCTCAAAGTTCTCATCTTTAAAAAGAAAATTATTTTTCTAATAAAAAGTTTTTAGTATTAAACAATAAAATAATAATTTGATGAACTGTGTCATTTATAGAAAACATTGAATAAAGAAGTTGAATGATTTATTTTCGATTTTTTTTTTTAATTTTTTACAAATAATTAATTTATTATCACCTGGGAATGTTCCGCCGTAGATCGATTCACCTCCTGTTCCATTTCCTATTGAAAAGTCTCCACCTTGTATCATAAAATCCTTTACTACTCTGTGAAAGACAATTCCTTTATAGTGCAATGGTTTGCCTGTAGTTTTCCCCAATCCTTTTTCTCCAGTGCACAAAGAACGAAAATTTTCACAGGTAATTGGACAGACATCGAAATACAGCTCAAAGATGACACGACCCATGGGCAAGCCACCCACTTCTACATCGAAGAAAACTCGTGGATTAACCATCGTCATGGTGTTACTTGCTTTGCTCTGAAATAATGTATTATGCCAAAGGAAAGCATTAGATAATGACATCAAATATGTACAGAAAATTAAAAAAAAAAAAATGGAATGACTTCAGAAATTCGAAACAAGTCAATTGACCTATTGACGTATCTTCTATGACCCTTTATTATAGCCCTCCAATATCGATTTAAAATGTTTTTTAAAAATAAATTTGGTTTATACACGGAAAAAATATGTCCTTTAAAAAGTGTAGAACTCAGTCTGGGAATTTTGGAGTGTTGTAAAAATTGAAAACCTCCTTCTTTGAATATTTACAAGGTATTTCAATACTAAGTGCAAAAGAACTAAATAAAGTCCTGGACTATCTAGAAAATTTCAATACAGCAAAAACAAGTTGGAGACTTTAAAATTTCTAGGACAGTCTGGAAAAGTTTAATTAGACCATTTTAAAAATATTGGAAAATGTAATGGCTACAAAGCTTCCTCTATGAAGAAGCAAAATGTGTAAACTTAGTTTCTCTATTTTGTCTCAACAACAGTTGAGTTTAGAGGATAATATACTTTACAAGAAAATTACTTCGTCTCATATAGACGAAGGTTTATTTGACTCTTATTTGCTAAAAATATTTATTATTATAAATGTGTAATTGGTTTAACTAATTTGATCTTATGGTAAAGTATCACATGCCCTTAATTCTTAGAATTATGTAGTTTTATATCAAAAAGTAATAATCGTTATATTCTGAGAACAGTATGTGTGTGGACAAATGACGGAATTTGTTCATATGATAGAAAGCACAAGTACATTTAAAGTATATCCTTTGTTTTATTTCCATAAATTTTCGTAACCTAATTATCAATAGATAATAATTTTTCCCTCTTTGTTCGTTTTTTCCCTTCAATACAGCTTAAATTAATAGAATCGAATAAGTGACGAAAATCGGTCAAACGTGGTCTAAGTATAATCTTTGATACGCTTAGAGATTTAATTTAAATGCTATTAAATTTTAATTATTTTAATTAAACGTATAAATAAAAATAACAATTTATAAAAAGCATAAAAATAAACTAGCTATAAAGTTGTATCAACTTTTGTGCTCATTCAATGAGCACTTTGAATGCCACCTGAAATTAATTAATCAAATGTATTAATATTAGATCACCTGAATCGTGTAAACACAACAAAAGTTTATTTTCTTTACATCAGCCTGAAATTTTGATTATTTGAGAAGTTATATTCGAAAAATTAATTTTTCAAAAACTCAATGAACCATAACTTTCTTATTTTTCCATGAAATACGTTAACCCTACAGGTGAGTCGCTTTGTCTCAACACAAGGAATCTTTTTTCTCCCGAGATCTGCTTTAAATTTGTATTATTTGAGATGTTACCGTGAAACAATCAATTTTACTAAAATCATAAAACTTGTAAAATTAAATATTTGTTACTGGAAAGTATAGAAGCTTATTGAGGACTATCCAACAAAAAATTTCATGTACCACACATATGGGTTTGACACCCCTAACATACCCCCACCATGCCCAGAAAACTACTCTTAAAACGAAAATTGTCAATTATACATAAAATCGACGTTTTGAGTGCTTTATTCTCGTTTTTTAAAAATAAAAATTATTTTTATCAATCTTGTGAAATATTTTTCAACAATTATTAATGAACTTCTAATTATTTAAACAAATACAACTTTTATGTTTTTACTCGGTTTTGTCCGTCCAGCAGTCGAGGGGAATCGAGTCATTAAAGGTGGTAACAGACGGGGTAGGCGACTACTAATTTACTCACGCGTTGGACATCACTGATATAAAGGTAAAAATTGGAAATATTCGAAAATAAATTTGTGTCACATAAAGATAATAAGACAAGAACAGTTTCGAATTATATACGAAAATAAAGATTTTTTTAACAAATGGAATTTGTTTAAACAATTAAAAATTAATTAACCAATGTTAATAAATATTCTACTAAATAAATAGTAATAATCTTTAATAAAAAAGAATTTTTGGAAAAAAAAATTATTTAAACAAATTTAATTTGTTTAAATAAATAAAAATAGTTAATAAAAATACAATTAGATCAATACTGATCAATTTTTAATTTAAAAAATGAATTTTCGAAAAAATAACTATTTAAACAAATAGAATTTGTTTAAATAATTCAAAGTTAATTAATTAATATTGATAGATATTCCACTAGATTGATAGAAACAATTTTTATTTAAAAAAAAACGAAAATGAAGCACTCAGAAGGTCGATTTTATGAATAATTAACTATTTTTGCTTCCGCATAGAGGAAGGTTTGTACACTCGAGTCTCTCAAATCTCAACTTCTCCCAAAAGCCAAGTCAAGTTTCTTCCAAATGTCAAGTTCGTTCATCTCTGGTTTTTCTCAAATTTCACTTGATAACTACTGCGCACGCTTTGCATTCGACATCTGATTGCATGTTGCATGTGCAATTGATGTGACGCATGCGCAATTGATGTGACTATAGAGAATCAAGAATTTCTTGACATTTGGGAGACTCGAGTATAGTAGTGAAAAAATCGATTTTCCAAAAAAATGATGTCTTGAAAAATTGTCCTTGAGAAAGTGATGAAATGGTTGAGGAAAAACGACAGAACTTGATAAATTTAAATCATCTACTACAAATGGGAGAATTAACACCAGCTTTGCATGCTGAGATTCTTACAGAATTAACTGCCTCGTTCAAAACAATACGAGAGTTTTTCAATGACCTTTATAACCTGTCGACTCCTGATACTCTACATCTCTCGTGGCCAGTACTTTATCAAAAAGAGTACTTATTTCATATATACCAACTACAATTAAATGGGACATCCCATCGAATTGTTAAATGAGAAACTCCGATCGGATGCACTGCCAATTTTTGCGTTTGGACGTGCATACAATCTGATTTCATCAAATAATTGTGATGACGAATATGAAATTATTCGTGTCATGCTTAAATATTTTAGGGAAAAAAATCCAAATTTAATACAGGAATATCCTGTAAGTTTTAATTTACAAATAATATTTTTCTGCATTCCAAAATATAAAATAATGTTGATAAATAATCATTCTCATGTCTTTGCAGGTAGACAAAGACTGGAAAAACGTGGAGGTTCCAAAATCATCATTCTTCATGGTAAGATAATAATAATTATTTTTTCTGGTTAAAGTAATCTGAATTGTGGTTTTTTTGAGTATCTTAATATATCAAATAAGGATTCAATCATATTCAAATAGAAAAATTTAACTGTAAAAACTTGATATTTTAATTCACAGATTCCGCTCAAGGGGGAAGTCTTATCACTTAATTTTTGATGAAAGGCGTATGGACTCCAGTAAAAATTTCATGGATGCATTGTTGTGGGCCTATGCGTGCTTTTTCGTTTGGAATAGATATTATTCCAATGAGTACGCCAGTACTTTCAAATTTTTACAGAGGTATGTTGCAGGCATACATTCAGAAGTTGGTAGCAAGTCTACTAACAGTTTACGAAAAGTTGCAAGAGTGAGAACTTTGATCAAAAAGCTCAGAGTAAACACTGTAACAAGTTTGTTGCTCTAGTGGGTCTGGAGTAGGGGAGAGATTGTCGAGAATGAGCCCAAACAGTGTTCGAGTCAGTAAAAACTGACTCCGGCCGTCGGGAATCGAACCCTTGGCCGCCGGCTCGAAGCCCGATACGCTACCACTGCGCCACGGAGTCTGGGTACTAGAACGGTTATGGCCAGCCCTTTCCAGCACCAGCGTGACGCCACACGTCGATCAGTCTATGGAGAAGAAGGTAATTTCTGTGTGACGTGCCCACATCACGTCATACCTGGAAGTGGGGGAAGGGAGGCATCACAGTTACGTCCCTCATAACAGTACTGTAATCTAACTGTCAACGAGGAATTGGATTAAGTTTTAAAATTAGTTTTAAAATTAAATCTTCATCAAGAAACTTCAATTCTGTGTTTAGAATTAAGTTCAAAAAATGCTGTGATGCTTCTTTATTCAATTCTGCGTTTAGAATTAACTTAAAAAAATGCTGTGAAATGTGTTATAAGAGTATATTCTGTGTTAAAAAGGTTTTAAAAAAGTGATGAGGTTCATTTTAAAAATGTTTGAAATTCTATGTCTAGAATTAAATTAAAAAATTATTGTGACGCTTTTATGTTCCAAAAGCTAAAAAGAAGGTTCAACAAACTGTCAAAAACTGTCAAAATCTGTGGAAAGACACAAATCTATCAGGTGGATTTGAATTTTCCGTGCCAAAGGCAAAACAGGGAAAATTTAAAGGTTTTTGATAGAAAAAAATAGAGAGAAGAAATGAATAAGGGGCGCTTGATCACCAGTTTTTCGAAAAATCACTTTTATAGTCCCAAAATAGCGTGTAATTATTTCCTGCCAGAAACGGCGGACTTTTCGACTTCCATGATGGAAGAAACTAAATATTGACAGCTGTGACAGTGCTCTCAAACGGGGCACCCTGTGCGCACACCACGTGTTGGCTTCCTGCTAGGAAACTTCTCCCATTGGTCAATTTAATTCGATTTTGAATCGCGCGCCAGATTACAGTCAATTGCAGAATATCTCTAGCAGGAATCAATATTTAATTTCTTCCATCATGGAAGTCAAAATGTCCGCCGTTTCTGACAGGAAATAATTACACGCTATTTTGGGACTATAAAAGTGATTTTTCGAAAAACTTGTGATCAAGCGCCCTTTATTCATTTCTTCTCTTTATATTTTGTTATCAAAAACTTCTAAATTTTCCCTTTTTTGCCTTTGACACGGTAAATTCAAATCCACCTGAAAAGTTGACAGAATTAGACAGGGGTGCAACAAGTGTCTCAAAACAGTGAGTGTCAGGAGCCACCCTACACATTAAAAATAAATAAAAAAAAGAAAAAGAACAGATTAAAAACCCTCAAAAACTGCGTTTATTGTGAAATTGTATTATCCATCTAATAATTTCGACATCCATGCATATTGCAAGTAGGTATACTCGAATTACTGTCTGGGTGTCCTAACCCCGTGATTGTTGCGCCCCTGGGATCTGAGTTTTTCTACATGAGAAATTTTCAAATTCCATCAGCCTTAAATGCATTATCTAATTATAAAGCGAGACTTACATCACATAAGTGATATACTGCCGTTCGAATTCTGTTTTATAAGTTTTGTAATTTTACTATTTATTAGAGACTTCAATTTTCTGTGCACATGTGTTCATTTTCGAATAAAAATTGTTTTCTTTATTTCTTATTTTTATTTCAGTATCCTTTTATATATTCAAAAATTGCCGCGTTAATTTAGCGCATGCGCAATGAAATTCATCCCAGCCATTTACATTGGGAGTTGAATTTTACAACAAGAACGTAAAATTACACTGGATTGAAAGTGACGTATGCTATTTTTACTGTCCACAAGTGATTTTTATCTTCTCAAATTATTATTACAGAATTTTGGTAAAATTACCACAATTACACTCGACTTCCCCAATAATAAAGAAATCCAAACCAAAGTCGTTCCCAATAGTTACAAAATTTCTTTCCTCAAATTTCACATCAATTGCGCATGCGTCATATCAAATATGAATACAACCAATCAGATGCCGAGCGCAACGCATGTGCAGTAGTTATCAAGTGTTAATTGTGAGATATTCTGTTTACTATTGGAAACGAAATGTCTTTACTATTTCAATCTGATTAAGGGTATGTGTTACTTACCATATGAGCAAGTTTTTAAACCCGGTTTTTTTCTACAATTTTTACATTTTCAAAAAAATTATAGTCAACATCGGTCAAGTACGTGAACACGAACGGATGTTGACTAAAATTTTTTTGAAAATGTAAAAATTGTAGAAAAAAAAACTTGCTCATATGGTAAGTAACACATGCCCTTAAAAGTTTGAAATTGAAATTATGATTATTCTGTCATTAATTGATATATATAATTTTTTTTAAAATATTTCAATGAAATGTTTTATGAAAGTAACTGTTTAGAAAGTGTGGACACCAGGAGAGGGTTGGAATAAATTGGAGAAGAGGAAAGAGGGATAGAGAATCAATAATAATTTATGAAAATGTTTATAATTAAAAAAAAATTCTTTAATTTATTTTTATGGTGACAAATAAAATTAAAAAAAAAAAAAGTAAAATGTAAAAAATTTTACTTGATTCCTGATTACTTACTGATTAATTTAAAATGTAAGTAAAATGTAAATAATTATACTTAATTACTGATTAATTTTCTACTGAAATTGGTTAAATAAAAATGATAAAATAAAAGTTCAATTAAAAAAAAATTTTGTAAACAAATATTATAGAAGCTTAATGCTTCCTATATGAGGAAGCCAATCATATTTGCTTGCAGGAAATATTATTATTGATTATTATTTGCTCACAGAAACAACAGCTAGTTGTTGTAAGGGTAAATTTCAAGGTACGGTCGGAGTGTGTTAGGGGTGTCAAACCCATATATATGGTACATGAAATTCTTTTTTGAATAGTCCTCAATAAGCCTCTATACTTTCCCATAACATTTTGCTAAATCCTGAAAAATTATTCCAAAAACTCCAAAAAGAGATTTTTCCCCATTCAATTTACATGGGAAACTTCAAGTCAAAATAGGCACGTGTTAAAATCAAAATTAAAAAAAATATGACATTTCTTTTTTCGGATTTAGAAACAACTTGGAGGAATCGAGACTGTAGCAACAAAAAAATGTTTGACATGCATTTTTGGGCCACCCTAGTACACACACATACATCCCGACAATTTTTTAGCCTATATGTTCCTTTATGAGGAAGCAATATAGACGAACAAATCAATTTTAAATTTATCAACCGAGATTTAGACACTTCGTTTTAAACTTTGGTGAATAAATCCTCTAGAAAAAAAATGAGACTCGGGCTCCAAAAAATATAAGCTAAATTATTCTATATTGAAATTGCTTTTAGTCTCCCCTGAATATATATATATATATATATATATATATATATTGCTTGTTTCAACCATTTCGGTATATATCGCACGCAGTTGTCAAAAAAAGAGGTTAGATCAATAAAAAAAAATCGGGAAAAACACACGTACATATACAGAATATACAGTTAATAATTATTAAACTTGAAAGGAAGTCAAATAAATGTCAATTCGAACAATTAATAAGTACATTTTCTCTTAATATTAATAAGATGAGAGAAAAAATGTGTCACTTACGACTGATATGGAATTGCAAAACTTGATTATCTTAAACAAGGTTACACACTCTACAGGAGGACATTATTTCTTCAAATTACTAAACTACTTATATAGCAAGAAAAATCAAGAACTAAATTTCGATATTCGAAAGGCGTAACAACACTTTACAACAGCAAATACTATCACTCGGAAATCTGAACCTGAAAGCTGAAACCGCTGAAACTGATCTGCTGAATGCTGCTGACTGAATATAATCAGAGTCTTTGATATAAAATTGTCCTCCAAAAGCAGGGTTGTGCACGTAATATACTATAGGTAAATTACATGAAGTTTTTTACGTAATTTACATATGGAGTGGGGGGAGGTTTCTACGTATAATACGTAATTTACAAATGTAAAAAACCATAGTAATATACAGTCGACTTCCCCTACAATAAAGAAGTCGAAACCAGAGTCGTTCCCAATAGTAAAAAAATTCGGTAGGTATACAATCGAACAAAATCTCGATTGACCAAGATTCCATTTGGCCAAAAAATGGTATAGTTTGTGCTGCTGAGAAAAAGTGTTATGAAGATGGTCGTGTCAGTGCCCTCAAACGGGACTACCTGCGCGCGCAGCACGTGTTGGCTTCCTGCTAGAGAAATTCTGCAATTGACTGTAATTTGGCGCGCGATTCAAAATCGAATTACATGGACCAATAGAAGAATTTCTCCACCGGTAAGCCAACACGTGCTGCGCGCGCAGGTAGCCCGTTTGAGAGCACTGGCACGACCGTCTTCATAACAGTTTTTCTCACCAGCACAAACTATACCATTTTTTGGCCAAATGGAATCTTGGTCAATCGAAATATTGTTCGATTGTATACCTACCAAAAAATTCCTTTCCTCAAATTTCACATAAATTGCGCATGCGTCACATCAAATACGAATACAACCAATCAGATGCCGAGCGCAACTCATGCGTACTGTATCAAGTGAAATTTGTGAAGACTGCTGGTTATTATTGCGGGAGGAATGGGGTTACTAATGCGGGATTATTACTATTGCGATGGTTGTTATTGGGCGATTCGAGTGTACGTAAAAATCCTCAAGGTACGCGTAAACTGACCAACCTTGTCCAATAGTGAAACCATGGTTGTAGAAAAATAAGGTGGTATCAGTTTTTGAGGGTTGTACGGTTACGCGTAACTCGGACTTTTATATGAATAATACGTATTTTACGTATTATACGTAAAAAAATGTAATAAATGTATAAAATGGCGGATTTAAAAGGAGTTTGGGGGGAAAAGAGCATAACATAACCTCAATTATTCAAGAATTAGGTTATGTTTACTTTCTAAATATGAAGCGCAGTCGCCATCTTGAAAACGTAAATTACATGTAAAAAACTAAAGACGTAAATTACGTCAAAAACCTCATGTAATTTACTTAAGGTATATTACGTGTGCAACCCTGTATGCAGTGCTCTCAAACGGGGCTACCTGCGCGCGCAGCACGTGTTTGCTTACCGGTGGAGAAATTCTTCTATTGGTCCATTTAATTCGATTTTGAATCGCGCCCCAAATTACAGTCAATTGCAGAATATCTCCAGCAGGAAGCCAACACGTGCTGCGCGCGCAAATAGCTCCGTTTGACAGCACTGCCCATATGGGCGCAAAACGCAAAACGTAAAATGAACAGCCAATTGCAGAACACTTTTAGATTTCTGTCTTCTCAAAGATTCTCTGTCATTGGTTGTTCGTTTTGCGCTTTGCATTTTGCGCTTTGCATTTTGCAGCTGCATGAGACAGTACCCTCAAGGTTCCGTCCTATGTTGGCAGAAAACGCAAAACAGAAAGCAGAAAATCATAAGAGTAAAAGAGACAGGCAGATTTTCTCTCTCTTTCACTCTAATGATTTTCTGTTTTCTGCTTTGCGTTTTCTGCTACCATAGGACGGCACCTTAGCGTGGCATCCCATGGATCCGGAATGCGTTGCGTTTTTGCGCAAAACCATGAGAGTGAGAGAGATAGTAGTAATAGGACGTCTCTCTCACTCTCATGGTTTTGCGCAAAAACGCAAAGCATTCCGAATTCATGGGAGCCTCATACCTCTGCAATAAAATTGCTTGCGCAATATTTTGCGCAATGGAAATGATGAAAGATTTTCCGCTTTGCAAGCGGAACATCTTCTTGGTGGGAAGTTTTAAATTATAACCAGGGTTGCACACGTAATATACCTTAAGTAAATTACATGAGGTTTTTGACGTAATTTACGTCTTTAGTTTTTTACATGTAATTTACGTTTTCAAGATGGCGACTGCGCTTCATATTTAGAAAGTAAACATAACCTAATTCTTGAATAATTGAGGTTATGTTATGCTCTTTTCCCCCCAAACTCCTTTTAAATCCGCCATTTTATACATTTATTACATTTTTTTACGTATAATACGTAAAATACGTATTATACATATAAAAGTCCGAGTTACGCGTAACCGTGCAACCCTGATTATAACCAAAGATATTAGCAAAGATATTTTACCTATAGATTCGGCAAGGGTCAGGAGTAGGGACGCCGAAAATCTATATATGTCATTGTTTTCGAAGATACTGCCCTCTTCAACTTTTCATTGTTTCCATGAAAACAGTGTCAAATCCTGTGCATTAGTCCTGTCAAATCATTAACGAATTCAGCCGAAAAGTACCGAAACAACCCGAAACCATAAATACGCCGATAGCCCTCTAACAACATGTGGCCAAAATAGACCCTTGCCGCATCTAGGTACTAATATTCTTTATTATAATTTTGATTTCTTTATTATAAATTAGAAAAATTGCATTGGAACAATGAACAAAGAAAAAAACACTACACTCGACTCCCCCAATAGTAATGTTCCCAATAGTAACATATTCCCAATATTAAGGACGATGGACTTAGGAGGAAAAATTGCCACTTTTTTGCAACGTCGCAATTTTGCCGTGCATTTGCACATCAATTCCATTCGACCGTATTTGCGGAGCAAATCGGATGGAAATGAAATTTCTTTGGGCCTCAAAAAACTCTAATGTGGCAGGAGTACGTGTATTGGCTTACTTTTTCGAAAAAAGGGGGAAAACATTTTTAATGTAAGTGACAGAAGACCTCTTTTCGTGTGTCGGATTTATAATAGTTTTTTTCGGATTTTCACTGTTTCTCGCGTTGTTGAGTGATATAAAGTGACAAATAAAAACCCTCGTGGCAATAAAATCATATAAAAAAAGCACGAGTGCAAATCAAGTGCAGATATTTCTAAAAGAAGAGGATTTTCTAAGACAGGTAGGTCTTCTGTCACTTATATTAAAAACTTATATTAAAAATGTTTTCCCCCTTTTTTCAAAAAAGTAAGCCAATACACATACTCCTGCCACACTAGAGTTTTTTGAGGCCCAAAGAAATTTCATTTCGATCCGATTTGCTCCGCAAATACGGTCGAATCGAATTGATGTGCAAATGCACGGCAAAATTGCGACGTTGACACATAGTGCCTTGTAAGTCCATCGCCCTTAAAGAGAATATCTCACAATTAATACTTGATAACTACTGCATATGCATTGCGCTCGGCATCTGATTGGTTGATATTCGCATTTGATGAGAAATTTGAGGAAAAGAATTTTTTTATTATTGGGAACGACTCTGATTTGAATTTCTTTACTATTGGGGAAGTCTAATGTACAGTATGATTCATGTATGCCTTAACATTTATCACTAGGATTTTGCATTGAATGCATACAAAAATCTAGTGACAAATGTTAAGGCATACATGAATCATACTGTATATTATTACTTAAATCAAAATTTTGTAATGCAATTTTTATATCTTATAATAAAAAAAAAACAAAATTATAATTCAAAACTTCCCGCCAAGAAGTTGTTCTGCTTGCAACAGGCGCGTTCAGATTTCCCACCCGGGTGCACCTTGGGTATAACTTAATATAAACGTTATTTACATTAAAAAACAAAAAATAACAGTAAAAAATGAACATTCTCGTTATTCTCATAAATTGTCGATAAATTCTCCATTCTCGACAACATAAGGTAAAGTTCTTCGTTACCTTTACCAAATTTAAATTACCGAGAATTTCTCTAGGCAACACTGTAAGTTACCGTTCTTCAACTTTTGCAGCTTTTGCTTCTTTTCCCGTGGTTCTTTTTCGCTAAGGCATCGATCATGGCGGCCCGTTCGATTTCGAAGAAGAGGAAGGTTGGTTTTAATATTAGTGCACTCATTAATCAGAACCAAAAAATATTAAGTGTTCCGTATTCTCTGATATTTTCTTGATGACAATTTTCTAAATTATACCTAAAAATCGAGTGTTAATGCTCCAGATGCCACGGATTTTTGAGCGCCTAACCCTTAGACGTCTCATGCTTTCATTTGCTTTCAATTTACATAATTTCAAAATTTCAACTCTAGAGATAATTTCGTGTAACGGTGGAAAATATATCAATAACGATGACGAGAAATTCAGTTTTTATCGTTTTTTAGTGATTGTTAAATAGTCATTTGTTGTATAAGAAACAAATGACATTTTGAGGTTATGCTCCACATTTTAATCTAAACACAAAAGTTAAAACTCGATTAAAATTCATTTATAAAGCAATTCAATTCTATAGCAGTACTTCTTTCAATTATAGCTTATTTATTTTGTGTACATTTATCTATTATTGAGTTATAATGTAGATTACAAAAAAAAAAAACATTTCAAAAAATGCTTGAAAGTTTGTGGCTTTTATTCCCTTGACTGGATTATTATTAGCTTCATTTTTTTATAATCTTGAAAAACCAAATTTTTTATTTTTTACGGACGTTCTACTCAAATGTTAAGCTGCAAATTCCATTCTCCATTTTACTCGATGGAAATTATAGATAAATATTTTTTCGCTCTGTAGCACCAATCTTTTTTCAAATCTAAGGCTGTGTACAGAGCGAAAAAATATTTAGTTTTGATACTTTTTGCGTAAAACGAAGAATTCAAAATCTGACTACAAAATTGAATATTTTCATTTTACTTAACAAATATTTGAATTAGATATTTTCTCGCTCTGTGCACATAGCTCCAGTTAAGAGTTGATTAATTCTACAGAGGGGAAAAATTACATTTTTAATATTTTTAACATTTGTTGCAATATCTTATTCTTGAATGTCTTAAATTTTTTGTTTAGTTTATTTACGGCTTATTATTAGTGTACAATTGGTTTAACTAATTTTCTCTTATGGTAAAGCATCACATGCTCTTAACTTAGTAAAATAAAAATTTCATAACAGTGAATTATGGTACAAGGAGTGTCGTATGATTCAACAGGTTAATAAAGTATAACTTTTGATAATATGGTGAATTTGTTACGAGTTTGATAAAATAATCTATATCGTAGGATATCTTGTTCAATAAGTTATACGATCTGTAAATTGATGTTAAAGTGGCATGTCTTCTATGGTCATTTAAGGGTGTTGGAGTCAAGTTCTGATTTAAAAATTCGATTTTTTCACTTTACTTAAGAAATATTAAATTTGGGATTTTTTTCCCTTTGTAGAGTTAATTAATTTTTAACTAGAATTATGCGTATAGTGCGAAAAAATATCTAATTCAAATATTTTTTAAGTAAAATGAAAATATTTCATTTTGAAGTTAGATTTTGAATTCTTCGTTGTAGGGAAAAAGTATCAAAATTAAATATTTTTTCGCTCTGTATGCTGTCTTATATTTGAAAAAAGATTAGCGCTACAAAGTGAACAAATATTTATCTATAATTTTCGTTGAGTAAGATGGAAAATGAAATCTTGAGCTCAACACTTCGGTCTAACGCCCTTAATGGATTTTGAAAAGTTAAAAAACATTATATGTTTTCAAATTCTTTAAATTCATTCTCAAAATCCTTGAATCCTTTGGTTTTTTTAAATCTTTTAAAAAATTTTAATATTTCAAATCAATTGAATTACTTTAAAGCATTTATAACTTACTTAAAAATCATGAAATGTTTTTGAATTTATTTTTAATTTCTTAAAAGTTCCTCAATATCGCTTAAAATTTCTTGAATATCTTTAAATTCTTTGAACTTTTTCAATTCTTTGAAATTTTTTTATTTTACTCAAAATCCTTTGAAATATATAAAAATTTGTTTAACTTTTTTAAAAATCTGAAAACTGATACTCAGTTCTTTTATTTGTTGAATGTAATGAATAATTGGAATTTTAAAGGTAGATTTTGAATAAAAAATTGTTAAGTTATTCTAAACGACCTTATAATGTTATGGCACTATTTAAATACTAAAATTTGATCTTATTTACAGTTTGTAGGAGACGGAGTGTTCAAAGCAGAGTTGAACGAGTTTTTGACTCGTGAACTTGCCGAAGATGGATACAGTGGAGTTGAGGTGCGTGTTACACCCCAACGTACTGAAATTATCCTCATGGCTACCCACACTCAAAGCGTTCTTGGAGAAAAAGGACGCAGAATCAGGGAATTGACCTCTGTCGTCCAGAAGAGATTCAATTTCAAAGATCACAGCGTAGAACTCTACGCCGAGAAAGTTGCAACACGAGGTCTTTGCGCTATCGCTCAGGCTGAATCTTTGCGATACAAATTGATCGGGGGTCTTGCCGTAAGGAGGTAAAACATTTAATAATATATTATAAATCTTTTTCAATCATCACAAGTCGCCAACTGTTCATCTTTTTTCATCTACACTCGACTCTCTAAATATTAACCAAATTCCCCTCTCTCTAATGTCACGGAACGCATGCGTAGTTGGTACGCGGTAGTTGGCATGCGGAGTCGAGTGTATTTTGAATTTTTTCTTTCACGTATTTTGCCTACTCTGTGAATTTGTCATCTTTTCTCCTTTTTTCAAATGATAAAGTTGAATCATGATAAAAAAAATTATTAACATTGATATTATATGATATTTACGGATCATTTCCAATTATAAAAAAAAAGCTTATCCGGATAATTAAAATAAGGAAAGTCAATCTTTTAAGGCTGGAAATAGTTTCTAAATTTTTTAAAAATCTTTTCAAGTTTTTTTTTAAATCATTTAAAATCTATTGAAAGTCCCCTACATCACTTAAAATAATACGAAATCCTTCAAACTTATAAAGAAATGTCTTGAAATCTTATCAAATATCTTGAAATTCCTTAAGGACATGTGAAACTGCAAAATTATGAGTTTCAATTAAACCAACTTTACGGCTACAAAAATGAATATTTTGCCCTGAAACTTTGAAAAAGAGTATAGAAAATTAAAACTGACCGTTATTGACTCTTTTCATCTTGTAAAATTTTTTAAAAAATTCGACTTACTATTGACCCTATTTTCAAAAATAACTTATTATAATTTTTTAATGATTTTAATTGAATTCAATTTATTTTTCAGGGCCTGTTACGGAGTTTTGCGATTTATCATGGAATCCGGAGCCAAGGGTTGTGAAGTTGTCGTCAGTGGCAAATTGCGTGGACAGCGAGCCAAATCGATGAAATTCGTAGACGGTCTCATGATTCACTCTGGAGAACCCACGAATGAATACGTGAACACCGCTACCCGTCACGTTCTACTCAGACAAGGTGCGAATTTTTTATCCTTTTCCCCTTTGAACCCAAGTTCAACCCGTAAATTTGATCTCATTTTACTTAACAATTATTATAATTAGTAATTTTTCCGCTCTGTGGCTCTATTTACTTTTTAAATAGAATTACGCTTACAAAGCAAAAATATGTAAAACTTCAAATCAAACATTTTTTCGTTCTACAGGCATACTCATTTTTCATAAAAGAATTCATCTGTAGATCGAAAAGATATTTTATTTTAACATTTGCCGAATGAAATGAGGAAATTAAATTTTTAACTTCGTATTTTTATCTAACACCCTTAAACTAGATATGAAAGTATAAAATTGGTTGATTAAATTGATGGTTCTCTTTAATATTAAAGTCTAAATCGGCAATATTCTAACTGAATATTAAATTTTTGCATTTCAGGTGTCTTAGGAATCAAGGTAAAAATTATGCTTCCGTGGGATCCTAATGGCAAAACTGGACCCAAAAATCCATTGCCAGACAATGTTTCCGTGGTTGAACCTAAAGACGAAGTTTTGCATGCGCAACCTTCATCTGAAATCAAGGCCGCGAAGGATGTAGTTCAACCTGCTCCTATTCCAGTTTAATTAATCAATTACATGTTCGCAATAAAAACAGGAAATTTATAATGGATTCTACATTTTTAATGCCTTTTCCCGTATCCGAAACTAGCCTTTGAAGGTAACAAAATTTAGACGAATTAAATTTTGACGCATCGCGAGGGGTAGTAGATGTAAAAAATATAAAAGTTTCATTTAAAAGGTTAGTCTGGTTTAGAAAGCTCAAAAAATCGATTTTTTTTTTATTGATTAAATCTAATATATGTAAGAATATGTATGTAAAGTTATAGTTGGTTATAGAGGCTAATTTGCAATTTTTTCAAAAATACAGCACTAAACGTGGTCGGGTTTCAAAGTGGTGTACATATAGAAATGGACTGCTAAACACTGTAGGAAAGCGCGTAAGAATGCGTGAGAGATAAGTTGCAACCATCGACATATAGAAGTGGACTGCGAGTCGCTGTAGGAAAGCGCGTGCTAATGCGACAGAGAGAAAAGTTGCAAAGGGGTGTATGTTTGTCCCTTATTCGCCAAAGCTAATTGGTTGAGCTCCACCCACCGAAAATGCTCTCAACCAATTAGCTTTGGCAAGAAAGGGACAAACATACACCCCTTTGCAACTTTTCTCTCTGTCGCATTAGCACGCGCTTTCCTATAGCGTCCCGCAGTCCATTTCTATATGTCGATGGTTATCTTGTCTCTTCCTAATCCAGGAACGTACCAAATGAATTGGAGGCCTTGTACAATATCAAAATATTTATTTGTAAATACTAATTAATGCGTTATTAATTAACTTCAAAACATTAAATTTTTTTCAATTAAAAAAAAACCAGTCAAATTCAAGTGTAAGTCATAGAGAAGTCGAATAACAAAGCACAGACCTGATCGTTTAGCAAGCTCCACCCACCGAAAATGCTCTTAACCAATTAGTTTCGACTAAAAACAGACAAGATGACCAACCGTTGCAACTTATCTCTATGACACATTATTACGTGCTATGCATGATTATGCATAGCGTGGATTTTGGATTTTGAAGAACTGAATTACAGAAATTTCTGTAATTACAAACTGAATTACTGTAATTTCAAGTAACTGAATTTCTTCAAAATTTTGGATTTTGCATATCGTGGTTGTACATTTCAGGCACAGTCGTATAGACAGGTCCAGAATCTCTGGTGGTGGGGGCATTGGAGCGATGACTCGCATTTTGAACAGGATTTGAGCTTCCAAAAGTGGCATATTATTATTAGTAGATGCGGTGCTGGTCTAGCAGACGCTAAAAACCGGTGACAAATGCGGTGCTGGTTTAGTAACCCGTGACAAATGTAGTTGGCGCGGCAGTCTAAACGTGTCGGGCTACCACGCACTGCGGAGTAACCTGAATAGATTCGACTGACGCGCCTTCTATAATTGTCACGGGTAACTAGGCTAGCACCGCATCTACTAAGAATAATATCTTTGACTAACCTAAAAGTGTGTTCTGATCACGGTCGTATACATTTATTCTGTTATTAGATATATTTATTTCCGTTAAAAAATGCATCAGGATTTTTTCTAATCTATTTTTTTTATATATTTTAACAATTTTAACAGAAACTGAAAGAGGTTACGTGTCGACGCATGTAAACAAACCATACACTTTCGAATATTACCGGTAAGTTCTCGAGCAAACCAACCTGAACTCCTGAAATGTACAACCACGCTGCACCTATGCGGCGAATAGCTGAGCTATCAAAAAATGACCGCGGTAGCCACTATTTTATTCCACCATAAATCTTCATATTTTAGCTAATCTATTAATTTTTACAAAAAAATAAGCAGCATCTCCTCCTCTTGCACTCTAAAAGTTCACCCTGGCCAAACGGTAATTCAATTAGTTCATTTTTAAGGTCAAAAATCTATATATGTCGAAATGAGCTGTCAGCCCTGCTTAAAATGTCAGATAGGAATCGGATCAGAACCGGATTGAAGTGAGTTCCTATCTGGTCCTAGCTGGACTGTACCCGATTTTTGTCCCCGACTTTTATCCGACTCCTAACCGAGTTCTATCTGGTATCGTGTAATGTTTATATCCGATTTCTATCCGATTTGTATCTGGATCTGCACGATACTATCTGGTTTCTATCCGGCCCCTACCCGAATTCTAACTGGTTTCATATAATGTTTCTATCCGATTCCTATGCAATTTGTATCTTGGTTTACAATATAATTCTATCTGGTTCTAGCCGGACTCTACCCGATTTTTGTCTCCGACTTGTATCTGACTCCTAACCGGGTTCTATCCGGTATCGTGTAATGTTTATATCCGATTTCTATCCGATTTGTATCTGGATCTGCACGATACTATCTGGTTTCTATCCGGCCCCTACCCGAATTCTAACTGGTTTCATATAATGTTTCTATC